>KE371882.1:618560-638211 GCA_000418225.1 Zizania latifolia
GCGCGGGTGGGAAGGCCCCCCTTTTATAGAGGGCTCAGTTCACCTATATCGGCGCTTCAACGGTCGATATTTCGCACCCTCGAGCCGATCTAGCCGGAAGACGATGTGCCGATCTATGGCCGATCGACCTAGATCAGCCGATCAAGTGTCGATCTAGGCCGGTCGACCCTAGATCGGCACATCAAGGGTCGACAGAAGGTCACTTTTGCAATTTTTTAAAATTGTGTACCAAAATTGAAATTTAATTTAAAAATTATATTATTTAAAAAAAATCATCTACTACGTGAATTTGTGCAGATCATCGTCAGTTCGTCATCCTGGAGCGCAAGAACCTGGTTCCAAAATCCGATCTCTATCAAACCCATCGAAAAGGAAGCAAGAATCTCACTGTCCTGTAATTTTGTTATACCATCAATTACGCATGCATCCTTTTCAAAAAGTGACTCGTAGTAAATGCAGAGAGAATCGATCCTTACTTGCTGCTAATATAATGCGAAACGACTAGCTCGGATTTCTTGTATAATCAAATTCCTTTAGATGTTTCATCTCTTTTTTACATATAAATCATTAAAAATTCTAGTTATTTTTTTTACATTTGCCCTAGTCCTAGTTAAATAAATGATACATCTTTTACAAACAAAAAATAATTTTTTCGAGGCAAAATAAACAAGAGACAACAAATTCACTTCAGTTGTTTTTTCAATTATTATGTGTTAGTCTAAAATTATATATATATAAGGAATCGGATTAATACACTATATTTTTTTGTGTTTTTTAATACTGGCAGTATTTATTTTGTGAAGAAGAAGAGAACAATTGTCCATTCGTCCGGAGTTGTCGGCTGCTTGATCGATCGAGTCGACTGCTCACCATGCGACTGCGAGATCTCATCCGGTCTGGATTTAATTTAACCAATTCTTAATAATTAAACGTGGCCAACAGCAGCAGCGTCCTGTGATTGATGGTTGTTAGTTTGGTCCAAACCACCAAACTTGTTCTTCACAGAAACGCTTTACGTTACGTACTTGCAAATATATATATTCAAACCAAGACGTACCTATTATGGAGTATTATATACTCAATGTACTACGTGCAGCTCAAATCTGGACGAACTTCCAACACACATATATACTCATTTTTATGGATTATCATGGACTAGACTTATAAACGGTATGTTTTTTCCTAAGAAAGTTTTTGAACCACCTTTTTACTTTATAATATTTAACTTATTAGTTCGTGTCTTTAAATAGTTGTCATAATCTCAATTCCATTTACATGTCTGTTCGAGACAATCTAAAATAATCGGAATTATAACGTAATCTTAACTATTGAAATAACAGAAAAAATATCTGCTTCAATTGTGACTGATCATGATTGGTATTTCCCTCGATATAGGAATACAAGTTATTTTGGTCTTTTACTGAATTCACATAAAACATGTTGTTTTCAATTTTGAGGAGTTTTTCTCACTATTCTGCCACTGGCTGCGTGCAGAGATCATTTAATTTATTGCTTCGTCTACCGTGCGTGATCACAAAACACAAAGAGATCATTGAATACAAGAGACTTTGCATGCTATTTAATATAGACAAACAAAAAAATATTTCCTAATTAATGACTCATTGGTATCTGAAATTATGTACTAAACAACTTATATCCCTATACAGGAGAGAGTATTATTTAAGATGTCAATAATTTTTTTGTTTAACACATAATTGCCTTATATTTAAAGTTTAAGATGTTAGTAAACTATCCAAACATGACCATAATCTATTATTCATCTTAAATAAAACTAATAAAACCTTGTTTTAATTTAATCACCATCATCTTATCGTCCCCAATAAACAGGGGAAGCAGTTGTTGTGGATGACCTCGTTTTCTCTCACCGAGTCAAAGTCAAAACCGGATAAAAGCAACAGCTAAATTTAGAGAGTAACAGACAGTAATTATCTCATCTGGGTGATTTTTTAGAAATCACAAGCAGCAGATAATTACATGTGCAACTTTTCAGAGGCGGATTTAATTTAATTCGTCGAAGCGAAGTCAAGATCGAACTAATCGGATATGTTATTAAATAAAAAAAATCGAGCTAACCGCTGGAAAAAAAAAATCAGCAGCAGCAGCAGCAGGTGGGCCCACCTGCGCACACAGAAATTATCCGCACAAAATATTAAAAAAAAATTACAGCCTGTTACACCGACGTGTGGGCCCGTCGCCGCACCAAACGCGCGCCCCGAAAAAAACAAAAGCACAGACGGCCCACTGCCTCGCTGTATACACCGCCACTGCCAGGTGGGGTCCACCTGACACGTGGCCCACGTGTCGGTGACTTCATGGACCGTCCAATCCTCGTCGAGCCGCAGGTAACTATCCTGCGAGAGATCCAAATACGGTGAAATTATCACGGCATAATTAGAGGATCTCACTTAAAAAAATATAGTGAAAGATTTTAGTTTTGAAATAAATAAATTCGATAAATTTTACATCTGAAACATCAATTTTTATTTTGGAATATTCGTTAAATTAGCTTATTTTATAATATAAACTTCAAATCAAACATAAATAAACACGTCTTAAATAAAAATTTAGTAGTTAAAGTGTACCAATGAAATGCATAGATGAAATTGGGGTTAATGATAATTGTTCTTATGTTAAATAAAAGAGATGAATTCAATATAAAAATGGTACAAACAGTTTTATTTTTTAAAAAAATTATAAATTATGAGATTGGAAATATGATCGGAATTAAGTGAGAGACGAACGGGGCGGAGCCTTATCGCTGGAGCTCTTTATAAGCACACCCCCACGGCCTCCTCCTCACCGCATCGCATCCATCCAGCTCGCCGTCGCTATCGCTCTCGCCGCCGACGAGATTTCAGTAGTTCGTTCGGTGGAGAGGTTTTTTGAGTAGTTAGCAATGGCGCCCCTCGGTGATGGAGCTGTGGCCGCGGCGGCGTCGCCCAACCTGGTGGTCTCGTTCGGGGAGATGCTGATCGACTTCGTCCCCGACGTCGCCGGAGTCTCGCTGGCGGAGTCCGGCGGCTTCGTCAAGGCTCCCGGCGGCGCCCCCGCCAACGTCGCCTGCGCCATCTCCAAGCTCGGCGGCTCCTCCGCCTTCGTCGGCAAGGTACCGGTTCCGTCGCACGTAGATCTATCTGGCCTGCTCCGTTGACCGCTCGTGTTTCGTCGTCTCCGGCGCCGGCGGGCGGGTTGTTCCGCTAGATCCGGCCGGCGCGCGTGGGGTTTGGCAAGCTTAGATCCGGTGTGGATCTCGTCGCCCCGATCCGGCGTTGAATTTGTCGGCTAGGAAAAGGAACTTCTCGTGCGATTTTCTCGCCACGTGACCTCCTCGTCAGCTCACTCTCGTGCTGTTTTTGTTGTGTCGTCTTCTACTGCTAGCTTTTTTCTCTGGTCAAATTTAGCTTTTTTCCTCCATTAATTTAGATGCTCAATGCTTATCCTTTTAGTTGAAGAAAGTTAAAATCATGTGATTATTTTTACAAAGGTGATTATTTAATATTTTATACGTCATAACAGTCTGTTTGGAAAACTTAGTTCGTGATTATTTAGTCAGAATGAATTTGTGAGATTTGAGTTCATCGTTTCACAATTCAAAATAAAATTTAATTGTTTTGGAACTTCAGATGAATATCCCAAGCAAAACCCTATTAAAGTTGATAGCTATGTGTGATAAAGGTTTTACTTTTGGCCGACCTGGCCTTTGAATCACGTGTAGTTAAGCTGCACAGTCACACTCACCCGTTCGTGTATTTTTTTTCTACCGTTTATTTAACACGATGCTGCTCCTGACACCGTGGGGCCCACTGGAGTGCGCGGGTCCCAGCTGACTCGGATCTGACCGCGACGCGGCGGCTAGTGAATTCTCTGTTGCCACCAGAAGCGGAGTATTTCGTTGCTCTGTTTGTTTTGTTTAAAGGAAGCATCTTTTATCCAAACAGAAAAGATTCATATTTCTTAACTATTTCCCTTAATGCAATCAAATAGATTACTAGCAATCTGATATCCGTTTTTCTTATTTCGGTTGCAGCAATGATACTTTTTCTTAAAAAGAATCTGCTTCTTCAATCTCTAATTCAGATCAAATACAGTTCAATCTCAACATAATAAAGGATTCATTTTTCCTAGTCACTGCAATGATGTTGTTTAATCCCAAAATAAAGTGTTCATTTGTAGTGTCAGCGAATTACAGTAGCAATCTTATATGCTTTGTTGATGCTAACATGTTCCGGTGATGTGATTGCATCTTGATCGTCTAAAAACGTGTTAGTTTGCGATGGGATTGCATCTTCAGTGACTAAAAATGTGTTCTTTGTGTGTGGGAGTGTGTTGCAGTTTGGCGACGATGAGTTCGGGCACATGCTGGTGGACATCCTGAAGAAGAACGGCGTGAACGCGGAGGGTTGCCTGTTCGACGAGCACGCACGCACGGCGCTGGCGTTCGTGACGCTGAAGAGCAACGGCGAGCGCGAGTTCATGTTCTACCGGAACCCGAGCGCCGACATGCTGCTCACGGAGGCGGAGCTCAACCTGGACCTGATCCGCCGCGCCAAGATCTTCCACTACGGCTCCATCAGCCTCATCACCGAGCCCTGCCGCTCCGCCCACGTCGCCGCCATGCGCGCCGCTAAGGCCGCCGGCATCCTCTGCTCCTACGACCCCAACGTGCGTCTCCCGCTCTGGTCGTCGCAGGAGGCCGCCCGCACCGGCATCCTCAGCATCTGGAAGGAGGCCGACTTCATCAAGGTGAGCGACGACGAGGTCGCCTTCCTCACCCAGGGCGACGCCAACGACGAGAAGAACGTCCTCTCCCTCTGGTTCGACGGCCTCAAGCTCCTCATCGTCACCGACGGCGAGAAGGGCTGCAGGTACTTCACCAAGGACTTCAAGGGCTCCGTCGCCGGCTTCTCTGTCAACACCGTCGACACCACCGGCGCCGGCGACGCCTTCGTTGGCTCCCTCCTCGTCAATATCTCCAAGGACGACTCCATCTTCCACGTAAGAACAACCTAATCGTTATCAATTTATCATGCATTGTAAGGTGCTAATAATTTTGCAATGTGATGTGATCAGAACGAGGAGAAGCTGAGGGAGGTGCTCAAGTTCTCCAACGCCTGCGGAGCCATCTGCACCACCCAGAAGGGTGCCATCCCGGCGCTGCCGACCACCGCCGCCGCCCTGGAGCTCATCGCCAAGTCCGGCAACTGAGAGCTTCGTCGAGTCGTCGGAATTTCAGGACGGATTTAATTAATTTAGCTGCTGCTTCGTATTATTAGGGGGGAGTAATGAGTATGTTTCAGTGGTTGTGTGCTAAGGTTTAGATTGCGTCCGTTCGAGACCATTTTGGAGTTTATTATTAATAAGATGAAACCTTTTGCATTTGTGGCCTCAAATTGTGTAAGGAGGTTGCTGTCTCTGCAGCAGCCTTCGTCCAGGTTTATCTCCAGTTCAGAGGAAAAGAAAATATTTTCGTGTGCTCAGTTCAAGTGAAATGTTTCTTTTGTTCTGATTACTTCTGATTTCTGTGCTAAACTGGGGTTAACTGCAAATTTAAGAATCACCAACTGTTACAATCTCATTCTAAGTATTTTTTTCATACGCGGGTGTATTCCTTGCGCATAGTTTTTCTAAGTAATTTAAACTTTTATTTTTAGTTCAAAATAAAAACCATATGACTCATTTCTTAAAGGTCAATATTTTAATATTTCTTAAAATTAGATTTAATCGATTCAAACACTATGCCAAAGAGAACCTAAATTGAATAACAGTAAAAGGAGCACGGGAGAAAATTCAGTCTCTGTTTTAAGACAGAAAATCACATCATCTTACAGCGATTGCCTTCCTTTGCGAAGGTAAGCAGAGTATTTATGATGTCTCAGTTATACACACCATTTCCCTGCAAACTACACGTATCTCTACACGTCATTCGGAAAGCCATTTCATGCCCAGCCTTCGAACTAGAAAAAGGAGTGTTCCTTAGAGTATAACTTTCGGTAATATGATATCTGCATTCTCCGGTGCTGATTATCCTACTCAGCTCGCTGGATATATTTTGATTTGAAAGAGCCCAAAAGGTGATGGCATAGTTGAATAGAGCACCAATCAAGCGCGAATCCACCACAAAATTAAGAAAGTACAGTAGACAAATCACGGAATTTGATGGCAACATGGAGATCCACACACCTGCACACATTACAAGTAGCCATGAATTAGATCCAGAACAATAATAAAGAAACCGTCTGCATATGACAAGGTTGGCACAGGAATAATAAAGAAACCGTCTGCAGATTTGAAACATTGATACATCATGATTCATGAGCTGTATTTGTTTGAAACAATAAATATAGGTTCATATGGTTCTGCAGTCTGTTCGTTAGATTTGCAGAAACAGAGCTTCACGTTCCTATATTCTGATCATTTTTTGTTGTTGAAAAAGTGGGATCGACCACCCCAACACCACTGTCATGTGACCAGTACAAACAAATAGCATATTGTTGTTCAGTTTTTCTATGTATATATTACATGTATACAGGATACTTATCCATGACAGCACTGCATATATTTTTTATACATGATGACTAGTAGTTGAAAACTTGAAATAATAGTAATACCACCATGGAAAGGTATGCTAAACCAAATGCAAAAGGACAACTTTACAATCATAGGCCATAGAATGCCAATTACCAAATAACTATAAATTTTGCCGCCAATGTATCAAAAGGAATCAGATCAATAGTAGGTGGTCTG
Source organism: Zizania latifolia (assembly GCA_000418225.1). Classification (NCBI taxonomy): domain Eukaryota; kingdom Viridiplantae; phylum Streptophyta; class Magnoliopsida; order Poales; family Poaceae; genus Zizania; species Zizania latifolia. Next base: position 625,326 of record KE371882.1, read on the forward strand.
TTGGTAATGGGATCAACAATTATGAATTATCAATCATGATAAATGGCAAATTGGTTTTAAAAGTACAAGATAATAAACCTAGCAAAATGATTGAGCATCAACTGTGAAGTTACCAAAAGGACTAACCTGACTATCAGCATCACTTCTTAAGTAAAAGATTTCTGAAATCCTCATTTGATTTTAACTCTTCTGCACCAACATCTGATTTATCATCCTTTTTGGTCCATCCAAGAGGTTTAATCACAGACCGTGGTGCTGCAAATGTGTTCTTCCCTGTGATTCTTGGCTCATCTTTTTGAATTTCCTTGTCTGATCTACTGGGAACTACTGCGTTTTCACCATGATCACCACTAGCAGCCAACTTATCTGGATAAAGGAATATAGTACAGACTTCAGATTAGTCACTGGCCAGAGTTCTGAGTCTAACAAATATGGTCTATAGCATCACTGTGTCACTAAAGATGACTTCAAAGGATTAGGGCAGGACCTCAATTTTAGTCATCCAAATAAAAAAAGATACTAATCTATTGGGGAATAAACAAAACAAAGGGACAGTTTTACAAGTCTAGTATATATTTGGAAAAGGAGCTGATCACCTAATATGAAAGAAGATTCCGTATGTATGGTTATAAGAGTTACTGTCTAACATCAGGGTAAATTTGCATAAGAGCGAAATGCATATTATGGCAACTGAGAATACACGTGCAACCATGCAAGTTAAAAATAAAAGATGTTACCTTGATAACTAACATAAGCCCAAGTAATATGACCCACACTGATGGTTTTATAGCGTCAATGTACTATCACAATTACTGTTCTTATTGCAGAAAATTGGCATGTGAGCTGAAGCTCCAAGTTAGGTGTCAATACCTGTGGTATTTTAGCTGCAATTCTATGTTTTTATTCCTTAATGGTTTATGAAGTAGTTATAACTTATAACCTTTAGGGTGATGAAATTCAGCAATTTTAAAACACTACAGTTGTTCTATTAGCAAAATAACATGGTTGAAGTTAATTGACAGGTAACAGCCAAAGAAAAATACCCTGGTCTTTGGAGAAAGACCCTGTTTCACGGCTCTTCTTACCCTTGCTTGGATCTGAACGAGCAACACTTACTTTCTTTCCAAGCAACTTCTGTTTACTTTTTCTAATTGCTGCCTCAAGATGTTCATTGTCTGAAAAATCCACATATGCCAACCCCTGAAAAAATCAGGCAGAACAAATCAATACAAGACAGACTAAATGTCCTAACAATCCTCTCATAGTACATGACCCCAAGAATTTTCTCTAGTTAGAAAAATCACAAGAGGTAAATATGATTAAAAACAACATAATGATAACTCTAATATTTCACTTTAATGTGCTAAGCAAGTGCAAGAGCCATTAGAAGGGAAATGTTCCTTCCTAAGTGGGATTTTAAGGAGTAATAATAATGCCAGAATAGTGAAACAAAGCTTATAGGATTCTAATATTTCCTGAACAGATATGCACCTATTAGCCAACACAATGTGCCATGAGACAAATGTGCTGCTGGATCACCTAGTATGAACACATACCCTTGATTTTTTGGTGAACCTGTCCTTCAGCAACCTTATTGCTGTCACACCACCAATATCAGAAAAGAAACGCCGGATGTGCTCTTCATTGGCCTAGAGAGAGAGAGAGAGAGAGCAAAGATGTTAGTTTATTGAAGTTGAGCTACAACTACGAGCATATAGGGAATGGAAAATGGCATACTGTCAAGTCTATGTTTGACATGTACACAGTGCATTTGTCACTGTAGAAGTTTGGTTTCGATTCCTTTGAAGCTATATTTTCTGTTTGGCTGCCATCCATCTTCATTTCCATAGATGCCCCAGTCTTCTCCCCAGAGACCTCCCCAGCTTTTACACGATCACTGCTCCCTCTCTGTTCCTTTGATCCTTGGTCATCAGATGGCACGTCACTTTTAGGTGGGTTGTCTTTCCTTTTCTTAGCAGGAGGCTGCTGTTTGGTGGGCATTTTACTTGGTTTTCTTTTCTGAGAGGAATCATTCGCATTGGCAGTTTCTTTGGGAACAGCATAAGGATCAACTTTAACCTCCTGTTGAGCCTTGAACATCATAAGCTCCTTCAAACGAGGGTTGACCTGATCAAAATAAGATGATAAATCAACTACAGTTTACACACTAACCTACTGTACCACCAAATTAAGTCATGGTTAAATTATAAACATGTTTCACATGTCGAATATGAATTACCAACATTTTTTGCGTGGCAGCACCAACATAATGTAGATTACACACAGTATTGAGTTGTACATGTAAGCCTAGATTGATACCAAATTCTGTAGTGTGTTACTAAAATTACACAAAAGGGACCAGTAATCTGAAGAAGCTCAATATGTTCTCATAACCAGTGAAAAAAAATCAAGTAGGATACCTTTTTTACAGCAAGGTCATAATCATCTAAGGTGCCATGCTCCCTTTCAAATCTTATCCACGCATGGCATATGTCCTATTAGGTTGCATTTCATAACAATGAAAACCAAGTCATCATAATTCATTAGCTTTGTCAAGTAAACATATCAAATGATGGCACAAATAGAAGAAACCATGGAAGTTAAGCTATTCATATCAAAGAATGCAGCTCAATTGCAACAAGAATAGTAAATGCAAGTCAGGCTTCCCTCTGACAATGTCAGTCTCATAAATATAGTGTCAACAGAATAAGTTCAACTTTTAATCGGTAATAATTATAATTAGGTTCAAGAACCAAGGAAAATCATCAAATTAATGATTAGGTCATGATGCTTGTATTTGGTCGCCAATTCCAGTGGCCAATATATTAACAATTTGCAAGACATGAAAAAAATGAAAGAAGATCCAGTTCTGCAACGTGGAAACAGAGTATGAGTGCACCAGAACTTAACAAATGACAACAAGAGGAAATATATCATCTCATAAATCTTAATACCCATCATTTTCCCAAATTAACATAAAAAACTTAAAAACCTACCATCAGTTCCATGTTCCTTTAACTATTTCTTTTGCTGCTGTTGTAGATTGCAATTTGTTTATCTAGTTGACAATAGACTAAATTAAAAAGTTATGAGTACTTATTCATCTTCAATTCTTGTCCACTCTGCTATGTATAGGTTTGCATGCAATATTCAGAATACTACTTTTGATAGAGAATACTACTTTCAGAACATCCCCTTATGAAGCCTTGTAGCTCAAGCAGTGTATTGTGTATACAATATTTCATGTCAGGATGTAGGCCATACTACCACTCGGGGAAAAAAAGAGATTCTCCTAGTTAGTTTTAAAAGAGCATACCTCTGATCCAGACCCAGCAAACCTTTTGCTATAACAGCGTTTATAAAGTGACCTAGCCTCATGAATATGCCCCGTTTCTATCTCCATTGAAATGTAGTGCTGCCAGACTTCCAAAACAGAACCACTGGTATAAAAAAGATTCAACTGAGTACTGCACTAGAACAATATATCAACTTGCATAAAACTAAAAATCAAACCTTTTCTTGAGAGAATTTTCCCAAACAGCACGAGCTGCAGCTAGATCTTTGCCAAGATTATGCTCTAATTTGGCCCAGTATGCATGCACGAGCAATAACTCATCTGTTCCCATTTGGGGTGAAAGAAACTCAGTAGCATCCTGATATTATATATCCACAGTCAATTCTAGTAAAACTCTAAAAACAATATCATACATATGGCGAACAAATAGAGAAAATACCGTGAACGTCTGCCTAATCAGTAGGAAATCCAATCCATCTGATAGCCTCCGTCTTAAGCTATCAACTCGAGTAAGATAGATATTGAGATACTGCAAAGGTGCAATCATCCCAATAAAATGTAAATAAGCATTGTTTTAGTATTTTACTAGAAAGTTAATAGGCGATGGCCATTGGACAGAATGAATTCTTAAAATGAATGAGCATGCTTATCCAGAAAATTGCAGCCATTTGGCTTATCAAAACAAGCATACCATCAAGATTAGCACATGTATTCCTATGATGCAAGCAAATAAATTGAAAACTAAATAGAGAAAGCGAGATGAGAGCTGTGCAGATATATCACCTCTTTTACGTTTGGAAAAGAACACTGGAGAGCCTGCTCAAAGACCTGAAAACAAGTCCAACATATAAATCAATGTCTGCCTGATATATAAACAGAACAATGACTTATAATGACGGAATACTTAAGAATCTAAAATAAAGCCCTAACCACAAACCAAGGAACTTACATGCTGCAGTTCCTCTTCAGACACACAAATACGTTCCAATGACAGCAAATAGCGAACCCATAGTTCACTAACCCAAGTACAGTTTCTCGTAGCTCTGTGGTAAACACTTTTGAGAACAGCGGGTAACTGCCAAAAAAACAGAATTAAATAAGTATTCACCTCGATTTAGAAGAAACAACATTGGATATACATGTATGGACACATAAAAGTTTCTAAGAGGACCTTCAGGATTCTGTCCAGGTAACTCGTGTATCCCACCCATAGCTCATTTGAAACAGGAAGCTCTGAAACAGCCCGTTCGTATAAAACTTGAACGCGTGCAGGGTCACCTGAAGATTCCTCAAATTTGATGTATTTCTGTCTCAAATCAAAATAACAAACAGACAAATTCAAGCAAGGAGAAGTTATGACAAAGATGTAGCCTATTTTCCAAACCTTACTGTACGGCACCAGAAACTGCTCAAATAAACCTGATTTGAAAATATTGCAGACAGGAAGACAATACCAACCGGGCATGTGAAACAAATAGATGAAATACAGATTTTGAATAAGGGCAAAGTAAAGCACAAAAAGATAACGAGCAAAGTTCTCTGTACCAAAAACTCCTGCAGTTTGTCACCTTCAGATGCATCCACAATGCTCAGTTGATCCTCATATTGCTTCCGCACATTGTACATCTCAGTGGCCTTTTTGTAAGCAGATACAACGTTCGAGGGAACACCATCAAAATCCAAACTTGGGTCATTTGCATTGCCTTGCTCGGCTTCCCAGCTCTTATATTCGGCAAGTGTTGATTCCATGTCAGCCAGAGGGACAGATAATTGGCGGTGAAAGAGAACACGTATGCGCTGAACTTGCTTTTCCTTTTCCTCGTCATCACCATCAATGATGGTGAGAATGGCCATCTCATATTCCCTATATGCTTCCCATAGCTTGCTGCCATCAGTCACATGCAGTCCCCCTGCAGTAATAGCACGCTCAAACAAATTCCTCATTTTTGTGAGGCCAGATGGTGAACATTGGGACACTGATTGATCGTGCTCTTCAACATAATCAAGGTAATCACGCCATACCCGAACAGACTGCAAAGTCAAGATCACCAAAATAAGTTGTGACTCCATGTAGTTGACAATTTAAACCATAATGCACAAAGAACAGATTAACATACCAAATATTCCTGAACCCCACGTTCATAGAGCATTTCAATATCACCAAAAGATTCATGGCTGTAACAGGAGACAGGAATCAAAACACACGTTTATGAAACTTTTTTTTTCTTCACAAGATTGATGTAGAGAATAGTTAGTAAAGACATCATAAACACTTCAGGAAAGCACTAGAAGAGAAGAAACACACCCGGTGCTCAATGAGATCTCATCTTTTGTCCATTCCTGCCACATCTTAGGTGTAAGTGGGAAATACTTATTCATATCTTCCCTTGCAGCACGAAGCTTGTCGATCTTGCCCGACTTCCTCAAACACTGTATATACTGCAAAACCAGCGCAAAACGGCAAAAACATTCATCAACACTAAAGCTAGCCATAGAAGAAGATTATCAAACCACAGTCCCCACTCCATCTAACACAAAGGTCAGCTATTAACATACTCAAGCACCACAATTACTCCACGGCTTAGAGATTCACTTAAAGGAGCTCAACCTCACAATGATCGTCATCCTAATGTCCAACACTAGCGTAGAAAGGTTAAAATGCGTAATAGAAATCCATAAATTGAAACCTAGAGTATACAGATAACATCGCAGAGCAGGAGCCAATCCGGCGTCACAAAAACCCACACAAAGCCCTAGTGAGTAGGGAGTGAGCGATAAACGGCAGCGCGGGCGAGAGTGGGGGATGAGAGATGCCTGGACGTGTGAGTCGTAGTCGAGAGGCTGCTCCTGGAGGGCCCGCTCCAGGGCCTGGATGCGGAGTTCGTCCGCCGCGTCGCCGCCGTCCCCTCCGTCGTCGTCGTCGGAGTCCGACGCATCGGAATCAGAGCCCGAGGGCGGGGCAGCGGGAACCGGGGCGGGATTCTCGCCTCCGCCGCCCACCGAAACAGCCGCCGGCGCGGGCGCCGCCGCCGCCTCCGGCAGGTCCTCCTCCATGGGCGTCGCCATGTGCGCGTTGGTGTCCCTCGATGCGAGTGACGGAATGGGCCACTGTTTTTTACCTTTTTACCCTTTAACAATTCTGTACAACATATTTTTTCAGAAAAGCACAGAGAAACAGATGAATTGATATATACAGTCCATATTTTCTTCAGAGTTTGTAGTTGTAAAAAGTTACCTTTGTCCCTGCTAATATTTAATTTTTAGATAAAATTAATAAATTAGTGATAAGAATAAAATATCAAACTATCACTCATTAATAAAAAATACTTTTAAGTAAGGAATAGATAAGCGACATTAAAATAATACAACTTCTTAGTTTGTGAACCAATGCTAATTAAATAGGTAGAAATTAAGTATTTTTGGAATAGAGGATTTTGAGTACATCAATATGCAAATGAGTAGAGCTTAGACAGGAACGCAAGAAAAACACATAAATGTTAAATTAACATAAGGTTCGACTTTTTTTTCAAATCTACATAAACACAATGGAAAGTAGCTTATGGAGATTTTGAAAAAAATTGCCGTTAATTTTTTTCAAAATTAACCCTAAGATATCAAATTTTGCCGTGATATCTTACGGTTGAACAGAGTCAAGTAAAATACAGGGGCCTACACGCAAAAGCCCCAGTTGTCCTTTTTTTTCCCGTTCGGATGCTTCTCGTCGCAGTGTACGGCACGCCACGATCTTCCAGAAGCAAATCGCGGCGTCTCCGCGTCTCCGGTCTCCCCACCTTCCAGCCCATCGCTCCCTCACCTTGCCGGAGCGAAGCGGAAGGGCCGCGCGCCGGAGATGTCGCCGGCGGCGGACAGCGCGGCCGCGGCATCGAAGTGGCAGGCGGAGCTGCTGAAGAAGGAGGGCAACGCCGCCTTCAAGAAGGACCGCATCAGCGCCGCCATCGACGCCTACACCGGGGTAAGGCTACGCTACGCTCGCCTCCGCGGAAAGATTTTTCCATGGATTCGTCGCGTCGGGTTTCCGCTTGGCGTCGGTGCGTGATTCGTGCGCCCCTACTTCTGGAACCAACATTTGGAGTCCTCAGACGCGAGTTCTTTCGGTCTTGTATCCGTATTTTGCCGTGAATTTCTTTGCAGATTGTGCATCTCTATGGTAAATCATGTCAAGATTGTGTGCTTCTGGAAGCAGATTGTGTGCTTAATTGTCCAAACTGTGGCTTGGTAATTTATTTACAAGAGTAGCTAGTCTGGTTAATTTTGTTTAGCTTGATGTGGTTCTTGGTTCTCTCAACATGCAAGGCTATGGCATTAAATGTTGATGTGTTCTTGCTTGTGGGCAGTCGATTGGTGCTGCTACACATATTCATGTCCTGCTGTTTAGTTAGCTAAGAATTGCTGCTTTGCACAATGCCATTACACCAATGAGCAAGGAGGAAATGCTTGATGATGAAGATGAACATCCTAATTTCTAATTTATCAATGCTGAAGCTCTTTTAAAGGGGTTACTAGAAGAGGGGAGGGACTCTTCAAGAGAAGACAGATATATGTGTGTTATGTACCATGCTTTACTATTCCTAGTTCAGAGTATACAAAGTAGAAAGCTCATCTACCTTGTGAGTTGTGAATACCGCAAATTGTAGGAACATCCAAAAATGAATTGAGTTGGCTGTGTTAAAAATCTTTATCTTAATATCCTTCAGGTAAGACTACAGTTTGCCCTGGTTTTAGTTACCTTGTTATCCCTCTTGTTTTTCCTCTTTACATCATGGTGGTGGCGGTAAAAACATGTATCGGCTGAGTTAGTGTACACAGTAGAAACATCATCTGTCTTGTGAGTTGTGAACACCACAAATTGAGCGAACATCCAAAAATGAAATGAGTTGACTGTGTTAAAAATCTTTGTTGTTCAGGTAAGACTACTGTTTTGTTCTAGTCGGTTATCCCTCTTGTTTTGCCTCATTACATCATGTTGGTGGTAGTAAGGACATGTATTGGCTTACTTAGTCAATGTCAATGGTAGATTATATCAAAGCACCCACTTGAATTTTTGTATAGGAATCCTGTATAGTTTACACCTTCCTCGCTAACTGCAGTCTCTATTTTGGTTGACAGGCCATAGCTCTCTGCCCAAAAGTTGCAGTATATTGGACCAACCGAGCACTTTGCTATAAGAGGCGGAAGTATGCATAACTGATATTTCCTTTTGTTTGTTGAGTATTATGAACAATCAATTCATATTTGTATTGCTTACAAGTTACATCACACATTACTGGTATCAAATTTCGCAGTGAGTGGGTTAAGCTTGAGGAGGATTGTAGAATGGCTATTCAGCTTGACAGCCACTCTGTTAAGGTTGGTGTATTTACCTATCTTTAACAATTATTGTCTGGACTTGTTTTGTTGCAAATTGTCTCCTGATAGTGCTTGCTGTACCAAATTAACTAGTAATGGCATTCAAAGAATAATTTTCTTTTAGAGCAAATGAATTCCATTTTCAACCTCAGTTACATCTTGATGTGATGGATTTTGTCTATTTCCTGTTTGAGAAACACTCCTGTAGGCTGCACTGGTCATATACCCGTTAGTGGCTTCATTTGTTATTAGCTTATTGCATTGCCTTTTGAAGGTACTTTATTTTTCTATTTTTTGAACACACCTGATTAGCAGTCCGTAATATAGGGACAAAACAAAATTATGTTACACCTCTCTGTTTCACAATATTTGTCCATAGTCCACCACAAGTACAGACCAAGGAAGCACCACACAAGATGCTGTGTTCCTCATCATATTTTGAAAAAGTTGAGATTGGTTGGTACTGAAGCGTGTGAAGACTGTTGAGTATTGATGACTGAGGGTGGTAAATATTCAGTGCCCCACATATGAACAATAGTTTTCGTCTTGTTGAAGTTTCTTGTTTTCTATTAGAAGCTTGGGTTGGTGATTTGGTCTTGAAGTTATGTGTGACCATGCTCTTCATCAGGGTTCTGTTGTTTTTCCTTAAGCGCACTTTGCGTGTCATCTTGTATGAGCTTCATGATCTGTAGACGTTACCACCTGCCTTTATTTTCAATGTAAATGGGCCTGGGGCTCTTTGCTCTTTGGATCTAGAAAAGAAAAAGTTAATGAGAACAGGCCATGGATACCCCCTACTAAATTCATAATACAACCAATTTATCTCTTTTAAAGCATTTAATTAGGGGTAGAGAGTGGAAACATTGCAATAACTATGTTGTGATCTCAATGAACAGGTTTTTTTGAAACGAATACTCCTGAGACAATGGGCACATACTGTGAAATAGAGAGTACCTGAAATGGGAATATTTTCATTACCAACTAGGTTTTGCAGATCAGCAGTTCAGCACAGCTACACCAAACTGGCCTTTAATCATATTAACAAGCAGATGTTGCCTGCTGTTGACAGCTTAGTTGGAATGTTAGCTCATATTACCTCTATTGCATATTATAAGTCGTTTGACTTTATATAAGTCCAAGTGCCCAACATCTCAAACATTGACCAGTTCTATAGAAAAATATAACAACAGCTACAGTATCAAATTAGTTTCATTAAATCCAGTAATCCACCATAAAATATGTCTTAACATGGTATTTATTAGATACTGTAGATGTTAATATTTTTTCTTTAAACTTGGTTAAAGTTAGAGAAATTTGACTTAAAAAGTTAAACAAATTATAATATGAAACGGAGGGAGTACCTTTTTTCTCACGTGTTTTTTTATTTTCCAGAAAACATGATTAACCCACATATCATAGGAAGGGCTTATATTATTTGTATGTTAAAGTGCTCGGTATGAATAGGGTCATCGACTACAGTTATAGCAAAATGACCTTAGGAATCGCTGTGGTTTTGTTAGCACTCAAACATGATGTGGACTTATGCTTGTGTTAATTTAATTAACTCATCTTTATTTGGCCCATATGACTTGAATTGAATATTTCAGAAACCTGATTTAGCACCCAACAGGGTAGAAAATCCTTTTCCTTTGATATTGGTCATATTTTAAAATTCTTAGGCGGATAGGGGCAGCAACTCAAACTGTGGCAAAATGTACTAGGAGTCAATGCGGCTTTCATTGGAACTTCAATTCAAAATATGAATTTTACCATGAGTTTATAATGCAAGTAACTGTGATGTTTTTGTGCTCACTGAGATGCTTCTCATGCTTCTAATGCCTTGTGGAAAAAAGTAATAATAGAAGTATGTCTACCATTTAAGATGCTTCAATGTCCTTCTCAAAGGGTGAAAGTGGGACATTTTTATATTTAGAATGCAATGTCGTGGACTCTGGAGAATGATCTGTACTCTCAAACACTATGACATCTGTCCTTTCTTGTTTGCATCCTTTGATCCATCTTAACTCACTTTTGGTATAACCAGTTTGAAATGGGTTTGAACTCACTGTTCAAACTTGTGATGCCTCTGTGAGCAACATAGGTGTTCTCCTTTTCTAGATGAGCTAAACATCATCTTGATCTTATATTCTTATTCCATACAATGTTAATATCTCTAGTTTCCTCTTTGATGGCTACAACTTGTTAAGTGTGTTGCAGGCACATTACATGCTCGGGCTTTCACTTCTCAACAATGACGAATTGACTGAGGGAATAAAAGAACTAGAGAAGGTTTCTCTCTCCCTCGAATGCAGTCACATGCCGACATGCATGCATACACTCGCATTTGGGTTTAATAATGTTATCATGATCTACTTTGCCTTAGTCCTTTGTTATTCCTCCTTACTGCCACAACTAAGAATAGTTGAACTGGCAAGTTATACAATACCAATAGGCAACAGAGGAAAATGCAATTCCATATGGGATCTACTGGTCTTTGATGTTTGTTATTTTTGATGGTGCTGTTTTAGTTACAACTCAGGCTCTGCTTATCCCGTTTTTCTGCTGAGCCAATCTTTACTAATGCAGTCTTTGGAGCTTGGAAGGGGTGCACATCCTGCAAGTTATATGGTTGAAGAGATCTGGAAAGAGCTTGCTAAAGCAAAATACATCGAATGGGAAAGCTTATCCAGAGAACGAGCCTCTCAATTGCATAAACTGAAGTTTGTGAAAACCTTTTCCCTCCATTGCTCAATCAATATCACTAAGATATACTGTAGTCCCTACCTAATACAGTATTTTTTTACCTTTTCCAGGGAAGCATGCAAAGAAGCTCTTAGGAATTATGACAGCCTTGGCAATCCTGCTGCATATGCCCCTGAAGAACAGCTAAATGAGCTTGAGGAAGTCTTTCGGAAAGCAGCAAAGACTGATAATCCAGCAGAAGTACGATACTGCCTTAGACAGTGCCACAAAGAATGGCTTAATCTAAAAAACAAACTGTTTTATTTGCAGGTTCCTGACCATCTCTGCTGCAAAATTACACTTGATGTTTTCCGAGACCCAGTAATCACCCCAAGTGGAATTACCTATGAGAGGGCAGTGCTTCTTGACCATCTTCATAGGGTAACTGACAGAAGCATAAAAATTGTCTTTGAACGTGCTTGTGTTTTGCATACCAAACTTATGTTTAGCTTTCATGCTCGTAGGTGGGGAAGTTTGACCCTGTAACCCGTGAAGCACTTGAACCACACCAACTAGTTCCTAACCTTGCCATCAAGGAAGCTGTGCATGCATTTTTGAGTGAACATGGTTGGGCTTACAGGATGAGATGAGTGCTTTGAATTACAGGCGTACACCTGGGCTTGGAGCGTTGAAGGCGCGAGTGTCAATACATATTTTGGTTAGTGTTACCTCAAATGTACTGTTTTGCATTTCTTGGTGGAAAAGGTTTACCTGGGATTGACTGTGTACATATTCCCCTTCCAATTCTTCTCTGTACTCTGTGCATATGATGTGCTTGTTATCTCATCTTTTGTCGACAGTAAAAGAAATGGTGAACTGCCATGATACTTCTGTTCTGATTGTTGTTGGTCTGTAGTTATCTGGAAATGTCTGTCCATAAGATCTACTACTTCCTTCATTTTGTAAGTCATTCGATTTTTTTTTCAAAATCAAACTTCTTCAACTTTTCATTTAGTAAGCTATGTGACTTTTTTAAGTCAAATTTTCTTTAACTTTGACCAAGAATGAGCTTATATCAAATATAGCACCAGCTTGTGAAATATATATATTGCATAAGCTTCATCTCATAGCAGTTATGAATTGCTTGGAATTGTATGTGGAAAACAAAGACCAGCTAAACGAAACCCAAATTTGTCACAAGATTACAAAGTTTGTTTAAATATTGCATATGTTTGTTGCCTAGTCTCCTCGTCGATCATGCCATTGGCTTCTGGAGCAGTGCCGAGACGGAGATCTCGTTGAGCTTCCGGCCAGTGTTCCACCGCAGCCTCCTGAAGCCGACCTTGTCAATCATGGGCGCGTACGTCGTGTTGAGCTGCGCGACGAGGAAGACGAAGTGGTCGAGCCAGAACAAGCCTCCCGGCCTCAGCAACCGGTAGATGTCGAACAGCGCCAACTCCAGCGTCGCGTCGGCGACCGGCCGGCCGCCGGCCAGCTCCGGCGCCCAGTGCACGATGTCGAGCGTGCCGTCGAAGAACGGCA
>KE371882.1:638226-673714 GCA_000418225.1 Zizania latifolia
CCGGGCTGACGTGCATCGGCACGAGGCCGCGCGACGCGATGAAGCTGCCGGACGGCCCGCCGGAGTTGAGGGACGTGGTCACCACGGTCACCCCGCGCTCGCGCATCCGCGCCGCAAACGTGCCGGATACGCCGCTGATGTCCAGCCCGATGCGCACCGTGCCGTTCGGCCTCGCCGCGAGCACGCCGTCGATGGAGTAGGCGAGCGCGCCGTCGTCGCGCATCCAACGGCTCTTCTCCCGGACGCGTATGTCGAACTCGCCGACAGAGTGCACCAGGCAAGAGTAGTTCTTGCACCGGTACGCGTCCCACACGACGCTAGTGTCCGGCGGGATGGCCCAGAGGCTCTTCGGCAAAGGCGACGGCTGCACGTAGCCCACCGGCGACGGTGGCAGGCACCGCCGCCTCGGCAGTGGATCGCATCCCTTGAGCATGAGGTGGTGCGCGAGTGACTCGTCGGAGGGGCACTCGCCGCCGGGCATGTAGTTCATGTACCGCTCCAGGTCGTCCTGGAAGCGGGCACACGCGTATCCCAGAACCGGGAACGCCGCCACCTCGCCGGTGACGTTCCGGTGGGATAGGGGCCCGACGACGCCCAACATGAGCTCGCCAGCGAGCTCGCGAGCCCACCACGCGTCCTGCCGCTCGGTCGGGCTGGCTTGCGTCGCCATGCCGGCGAGGAGGGTCTGGAGGAGGGAGTTGGCCGTGCCGAGGCGGGCATGGAGGTCGGCGAGCTGGACGTGGCTAGCGGCGAGCGCGGACTGAGTGGCGTTGAGGTCGGCGCGCAGCGCGGCGGAGTCGTCCCAGAGGCGGATGGTGGCTGGCTTGTAGCGACGGAGGAGGAATGCGCCGGCGCCGGAGGAGAGGAGGACGGAGATGGAGTTGGTGAGGACGAAGAGGAGCATTGTCAGCTTGGTCATGGTGCACCGGCAGCGCCTCTTCCCCTGCGGCTTCTTGCTCTTGCCGTCGCAATGATCCATGCTGCACCGATGGCGAGCGATCTTGGCTGCAGCTAGCTAGGTATAGCTCCGATCGATCACTGGTAGCTTGCTAGGTTGCGTAGGACGTGGAAAGCAGCAGCTTCGAGATCCACCAATGGCAACTAATGGAGCATATGTACAGTGTAGTAGACGATGGCGTGGCACGTGATGATGTTGCTTAGCCTGCTTGCAAGTTAAGAGCTGAAGCTGGAGTGGAGGCCCATGAAATGTATGGAGTTGGACATATTTAGATGAAGCCCACTGTGTCAGTGTGGATACAGGATTAATGCTGTTGCATCTGTCCCATCACCCTATTATGTTCCTTCTGTTTTTAATAGTTGTGTGTCTAATAAGTTTAAGTTGTATATACTCACAAGTTCAAAAAAATAAGGGATGTCCCCTTTTTAGTCCTAGTCTTTTTAAATAACAATCGAATAGTTATAAAAAAATCTAAAAATTGTAACAATATAGAGACAATAGTCATCTACCATTTCACAATATTTTAATTCCAAACTCAGTATATAGCAGGGGTGGAGCTAATTAAAGGGGGTGCATTGACACCCAAGTCTAAAGCATTTTAAGCTATAACTATAACTTACTAGTATAGCAGTATATCCCTACTTATTTTGCTCTAAGTCCGCATCTGATCCATAGGTTGAAAAGCAAAAATGAACAAATTAAACTGAAGATGGTATGAACACAACTATTCATAGTCATATTTGTTATTTTGTTTCAGTTTATATAAATCAAATATAAGCATGCATCTTTTTTTGCAATATAAATCATACCACGACGATCTATGTTGTTATCAAAATCTTTAAGAGCATTTCACAATTATTTAGATAACATACAAATAAAGCATGAGGGAACATCTCTTTAAGGTGTAAAATGACTCTCTCGAAACTATTGTTGCAAATATTCAGATAACATATAAAGCTAGAATGCTAAAGAAAAACAAAAAACCAGTTATACATGATAGATATATAGAGAGAGAGAGTCAGGTAGAGAAGCATATGGATCCTGCATGCAGCTAGCTAGCTAGCTGGGCCCATTTTATGCATGTATATATGGGACCATGCAACAAGAACTAAACACTATATAACGACTTAGCTTCCTGCTCCAAACGGGCACTCCATGCGGCGCCGCATTTAAACCCTAGCCGCCCAGCCACTACTATACCTTTCTCTCTCGCTCTCTCTCTCTCAGCTCGGTCTCCTCTGCGTGGCTGTACATTATTATACTGATCCTAAATCAACTAATTAATAATTATACCAATGTATACGTACACTCGTTCACTATACGTACATATGTACATATATGAGAGCTTATCGACCATTCATATATAACGAGGAATTTTACCATACTTAAGAGGGAAGATGTACTAAATCTAAGCCGTTGATCATACTCATCCAAAGGTTGAGATCAATACAGTAGTACCTGCTCGACAGAAAATGATACATCTTGAACTGAAAGGGTATTTTCACGTCAGCAAGTACAGTGATTTGCGCAGGGGCAGCAGGGCGGCGTCACGGGTCGTAAGCGCGGCGCGGGCGGTGCGGGGAGCGGGGATCTGCGAGGGGGCGGCGGGATCTGCGAGGGGGCAGTGGCGTGGCCTGGGGCGGCGCGGCGACGCGGCCGATAGGGTGCTGGCAGGGCACCGGCGGTGGGGCACTGGCATGCTCTCTTTGGCCAGTGAGATGATGCTCGTTGTTCTAATCTTACTTCTACCAAATCAACGGTTAGATTTAATTTGGTATCTTACAATATCTTCTTAAAGATGGTAAAACTACTCATATATAATATATAGAGAGATGCATGCATGAATGGATGGATGGATCGATCGATCTAGCTATCACTGATCCGATCGATTGACCTAAATAGCAGCTGAAAATGTGCAAGGAAAATATACCAAGTTAGGCGCCGAAGTTTGATACTTGTACGCGTCAAAAGGAGAAACTAGCTAGCATGCATGCATGCATATGACATATATAGACTGACTGCATCAGTTTAATTTTCCTCAAGAATAACTAATTCATTAAGTAGCTAGTAACTAACTACCCGTGTCTTCATCACTACGTACTCTATGCATGCATGTGTCGGTATAATTCTGAAATTATTTTCTAGCTAGTAACTAACTTGTTTGGTTCAACTTTTATATTTTTTATGAGAATTTGTTTGAAAAAACTGAAATAATGTTGGTAATTTATTTTTACACGTAGATTAATACAAGTACGTACACTTGGAGATTGCATATCACCAAGAAGCTAGCAACAAAATGAGGGAGAATTATATTTGACCAACGTGTTCTACAAAGGACCTGATCCATGTATCAGCAGTCTGTTGTTGGTTTCTTTTGCCCTCAGAAAATTATATAAGCAACTTAATTGCCTCAATTATTAATAGGAGTAACATTTAACCACAAAATGCACCGCCATGACATAGTATAGTTCTACTAGGTCACATCTATCAACCTCATGGTGAAATACGGTAACAATCACATCTTGCTTCAATCAATCCGAATATGAATGCGTACACATTGAACTTGATATAATTTTCTTTGTTTAGCATCAATAATTAAGTAATGCAAGTTAATTTCCCTTGGATCAGATAATTATCGCAACTTAATTTGTGTGAAACATAATATATAGATATATACGTTAATTATTCCTAGGCCACCCACATTTTCTTCGTATACGTGTCCTAACCATATCATAAGCTAGTGACAACTATTCTTGCCGTATGGTATCCGCATGATGAATTCAATTCAAAAGGTGCATCATGTGGAATAAGGAACAAGAATTAATTTACTTCCATTAATGCCTCTTCGATCTAGCTAGTGATTCGTATGCAACTTGCTCGAGAGACAAAAAATTCCAACTGATGTGCTGCATAATTTGGATTATGCATTTTTTTCAACATTTGTCAAAAGAACCATAGTACTATTGTTAGTAGGGTTCTAATATATACTCACATGCCACAACGATATTTTTATATATTTAACATTTGGATTACATATATAATTAAGCATGTATTAGCATATAAAAAGAAGTAGAGAAATTGGTGAATTTACAACTGAAACTTTGAGTACATAACAATTCACTATGAATTTATTTGCACCTAATTGTTAACAAAATAAAATACATTTATCTTCTAACTTGATGTAAGATGCAATGTTTGACACATGCATTTGTCAGACAAATGGTGGAGATGCATGTATATATATGTAGCCTAGATATATAAGTATGAGAAAACAAATTTGGAGTTGAATTGAGATTAATTGTGTGAGATATATAACACCAGATTCATTTGACTTTTTATTCCGGGAAATTAATGGAGCGGGGTGCGTGCTGCTCCCATGTTGTAAAAATCATCAGTTTGACTTTGCTGTGCTCCAATGATAATTTCCCGCTACAAAAATATTTGCTATTTATTTGTATTAATTATATAGCCTTAGGATCCAATGGGATTATCAAAGAAAAATAAATTCAGTACTGCATACATGCATTTAATTATCATTTGAATATATTAATTTGTTTCCATTTAACTTCCTAGAATTAAAAAAATATGAATATCGTTCGTTAGTTAATTATTTTACCAGACGTTTGGGAAGTTTCAGGTGTCACAAGTAACGGTCCATTATATTTCTACATCGACCAAGGTCGACTCACACGGCGTATATATCCAAATTAAAGAAAATAGCTTCAACAAGATAGAAAAGAATAAGGTCAGGATAGGAATAATTAAAACCTTCTGGTATGGAAAAGATGGATGACTCGAGTAAATTTGGTCCTTTGGCAGGAGATCTTGAGTGGTAGAGAATAAGCCTTTGAAAATTCTAGTGACATCTTCCAGCCATTGATTTAGTTTCTCATTGTTTCAGAAATTTGAACTCTAGTGAAAGGGCTGTGAGCACTAAAACACCGGATCCCCAATGTTAAGCGTGCTTGGGCGAGAGTAGTAGTAGGATGAATGATTTCCTGGAAAGTTCTCGTATCACATTCCCGTCACATGATTTTCAATTAAAGTTAGGGTTGCGTGGACTTCTTCTAAAAAATATTTATATGTCTAGTTATGCGTGCAGACTAGCTAGTCCCAATCGACTGGCAGACGTTTCATGGAGTAAGGTTTGTCAAATATGTCATCGAGAAGAAAACTATGACATATCCGCATTCAACAACATGCAAAATAACCCGGCCACACGCGCATACATGGATATCAAGATTGAGAGAGAGAGAGAGAGATCAAGGGTCACGGGCGTCTCTTGACTGACAGCTAGCTGCTTGTACCAGAGAGAGAGATATGGAGCAGTACACACTTGTACACAGCTTACAACTAATTAAGCTATATGTGCACTAGATAGCAGAGTAAACAGCAGCACATGCCTTAAATTACCGGCATCCATGGCAAGAATTCCCCTAAAGGACAGCCTATGCGTAAATGCCGGCATGTCCTCTCCATATATATATACAAACCCTAGCGTTGATCTGTATTTCGATCTTTAATTAGTACTTTCAGAGAGTATTTAGGTATATATAACTTGCACACAAGTTGGCTAGCTAGCTCATGTGTGTATGTTTGGCAGATATGTTCTAGCTTGTTTCCAAGATCGACGAATACCTTGTGCTGTACTGCTGTGGCCGGCCGGATGGAAGAATTGAAGTCAAATTGCTGTTAGTGTGGCAGGCACGGCTACGCGTACGTTTGGCTTTGAAGCATCGACATCGATCTCTCGAAGTAGACAGCAGGCCAGAATAAAAGAAGTAATTGATCAGGTCAAAATTAAGCAGCCATGCATGATGCAGAGTGGTCAACAATTGAATGTACAAGGAGTAATTCAGTAGTTACCTAGCTAGGGCACTTAACTAATTACAATTAGTATTACTTGTTCAGAGACTGAATATATGTGTGTGTGTGTGTGTGTGTGTGTATGAGTGTGGCTCTAGAGAACTAGCTAGATATAGACACTGTTCATGAAAATATGTAAAAGCAAAGGGATTAATCATGGTAAAGTTCCACTGACTTATATACAAATTGAGCATGTCTGAATTCTGAAACTCTGAATTATTGTTCACTGAAAGTCTGAAATTAAACTAGATTACATGTGTTCAGATGATGATACTAGCTAGCTACGAGGCGGAGGACAAAATCGATCTAGAAGTGTGGATTGATGATTTTAATCGTGTACCTTGTCAAATGTTTGGGACCATTAATATTCATTCTCCATGGATGCATGTAAAGGAAAAGGAAGCACGTGATATAGAGATCAATCGATGCATATGTGCAACCGCCCGCACTGTCCAGCTCCGGCGAGGTGTAGATCGAATACGACCTAGCTGACTGCATGGCTAATGCTTTTTTTTTTGTTGAAGAAGGCCAAATAGGTCTCACCTTGATTGAAGGCCATGTAGCGGGGATGTGATACGAGAACTTTTCAGAAGGTCACTTATCCTAGTACTATTTACGCTCGAGCGTCGGAGTTCTTATGGCTAATGCTATAGTAGCAGTAGAATTGCTAGAGAGAGATAGTAGCAGTAGAATTGCTAGAGAGAGAGAGAAAATCATCTGAACTGCACACGGCGAAAGGCCCATTCACTGCTCATCAAATTTATAGGCCACCGCTCACAGCTTTCCATGGAGGTCCCCTTCAGTATAATTCGCCTCTCCCTCTCTTAAGTTTCCTTCCTAGTACAACTGTAAACGACATAGCTAGCAAATGGATCAGTAATTTAAGTAAATATGCCGTATATACAATGTACGTACGTGTACGTAGAAGAAATTATATTACTTGTGAATTATGATATATATTTGCATTGCATTGCATAACGATGAGTCAATTCGTAGCCAGTAGACTTTATAGCTAACTAAAAGTAACAGCTATTAATTAATACCGGCACATACTGTCAGTGCAGGTTCCTGATCGAGCGATCGAGGCGCTGTCTAAGTTTTAACTCCCTTGCGTTGCGTTGTTATCGTCGTTCTCTCTCCCTAGTCACTACAACCACTTGCACCAATCAATCAATTGGTTTCACTCTCCTCTAGCCCTAGTGGTTGCCGTGTGTGTGTAGTTAGGGCTAGCTACTGATGGACTACCGGTGGTGTAGCTAGCTAGCTACTGTACAGTTACTAGGACGCATACAGCTTCTCTTCTTCTTCCTCCAGCTGCTGCTGCTATAAAGTGAGGTGGAGATATATGGGGTTGGGAGGGAGGTGATGAGAGCACTGGTATTGATCAAGAAGGTCATCTCCGGCCGATCACCAGCATGGGGGGAGATCATCATCATCATCATCACGACCACACGGCTCGCGGCGGCGGTGGCGGTGGCGACGACGGGCAGGAGGGCCAGGACATGGTGATGCCGGGGTTCCGGTTCCACCCGACGGAGGAGGAGCTCATCGAGTTCTACCTCCGGCGGAAGGTGGAGGGCAAGCGCTTCAACATCGAGCTCATCGCCTTCGTCGACATCTACCGCTACGACCCCTGGGATCTTCCCGGTAAGTAATTAGCCCTACAATTAATCACATGCCATGCGTGGCCGCCGCTTGCTTGTACCACTGTATATATGTCGTGTATGAGCTAGCTAGCAGATATGATTTCATGTGACCCCTCCCTTTGATTTCATGTGAACCTTTTTGGTGGCAAACATAACTTTTTGGGCCTCTCATCTTCTCTTCTAATCTGTTCAGCTCTGGCCTCAATTGGGGACAAGGAGTGGTTCTTCTACGTGCCGAGGGGCCGCAAGTATCGGAACGGCGACCGGCCAAACCGGGTGACGCCGTCGGGGTACTGGAAGGCGACGGGAGCAGACCGGATGGTTCGCGTCGAGGGCAATCGCTCCATCGGCCTCAAGAAGACACTCGTCTTCTATGTTGGTAAGGCTCCCAAGGGCCTCCGGAGCAGCTGGATCATGAACGAGTATCGTCTTCCTCATGGCGACGCCGACCGCTACCAAAAGGTTATTCATAATCATTTGATTGTTGATTTGCAGTTAATTGATTTGATGATCGATTTTTGCTGCTCCTCAGATCGAATTCCATGAAATTTTATGAATGACAAGTTTTAGTTTCTTGTGTTTTTGCCGTTTGTTTTTTTCCTCCTTGATTGGGTGGATGCATGGGGCGTTTCTAGTCCAAGAAGAGAGATCTTGTAATAAAAGGCTAGCACAAAGTTGTGAAAGATGCGTCCACTGAAAAATTCGTTTCGCTTTTGGAGTTGTTCATGCACGCATGCATGTTGATGGCTAGATAGATAGCTCGTCTTGTCGATCTGGTTGTGAAATTAAAGGTGTTAAAAGTACACTGTGCATGCGAATTGCATCTAGGGCAAGAAGAATCTAGCTAAGATCTTCATGGCTCTAAAGTTTTCTTGGAAATTGAGAAGGAGTATGCAAATTTCAATTATCTCTGTTCTTGAAAGTTCTTATTAATTTTGTTACAAACATATTAACGTACGAGTGTTTAGATCTGTACCCAAATTAAAGTTGCCCCCTGTTTTTTCTTAAATTATGATGATATTTCATCGATCTAACTCTCTTTCCCATTTCTATATATCTTCCTTTTTGGAAGTAGCATATATATATGCATCATCTTCTTCCTTAATTTCGTTTGTAGCATAAAGTTTCGAGCTTTTTTAAGATGTGCATCTTTCATAACATCTATCATAGTTAACTAACATCAACAAAAGAAGTATACCAGGTGTTCTAAATCAGAACCCTTGAAGCAGCTGACGATGAGATCTGCATCAATTAGAAATTAATCAAAATATATTCTGCAATTACTTAAAATTAGTTTAAAATAAGAGGAACTGTTAATTCGATTTATATGCATGTCATGAAACCACGCCGCGTCTCCTTTCCTTTGATATAGGTTTTCTCAAAAAAATTCTACTTTCAAGTTTCTTCTTTTGTGTCTAGAGATAACCTAATTTGATTCTGCATGTGTTGCATAATCCATGAATTATTTTTCAGGAGATTTCGCTGTGCCGAGTCTACAAACGCCCAGGGATCGACGACAACTTCCACCTCACCGGCACAACAACAAAATCCGCCTCCGGCTCAAAGGCGGCGGCAGCGATGGACAAGAAGCAGCACGCCGCCGCGCACCGGACGTCGACGTCAGCGGCGGCGCCCACCCACCTCGCTCCGATGTTCGACGGCGGCCACCACTCATCATCCCTCATGGGAAAGGCCGCTGCTTACGACGCACACGCCACCAACGGAACAACAACGAACGCCGCCGCCATGTCTCTGTCGGCGGCGGCAGGGACGACGACTGCGCATGCGCTGCACCGACCGGCGGCGGCGCCGTCGATGTTCCGGTCGACTGCCTCCGTTGCCTCCCTGAGCTCCACCACGTCGACGGAGGAGGACGGCACGTCGCTCTACCACCTCAAGGATGCCACGAACCCGATGCAGCACCATCAGCTGCTGCCTTCTTCCACGCATGCCCTACTCAACACGAACTCCTCGGCAATGGCGACCATCCCGATCGATGAGCTGAGTAGAGCAATTGGATCTTACAACCAGCATGCCAACCCTACGCATGAAACTGCTATGCCGCCATCACAACCAAGCCCATTGCTTCCTTTCGCTAGCGTGGAAAAGATTTGGGATTGGAACCCTCTGCTAGAATCTCCCAAGGTTTGCACAAGCTTCAAGTAATTAATAATCTCTTGGATTGCATGCATGTGTTCATGACCCTGAGCTTGCAATCTAGGTTCATGCCTGCATGTTGTCACATATATGCTTGCAATCCAACCGTATTATATGTGTACTTATGCATGTATATCCATGTAATATACACTTATTGGGGCTAGGACAATGTCATATATAATGGAACAAGGTAAGGTAATTCTAGTCCCCAGGCAATTACCGCTCCATTAATTAGTTCATAAAACAGGATGTAACACTGTGTATTGTCGATTTCGATTGTATCTTGGGGACAATGTGTAGTGTAACTCGACTAGAGATGGAATAAAGATGGATTAGCGTTGTTATATCTTCGATCCAATCATTTTCAATTTTATATTATTACTGCACGTACATTGGAATCATGCATAGTATACATGAGTTGCAAGTGTGTGTTCATAATTTACACATTTGATTGTTGTCTACTTTTGAATCCGGAGGACGCCGTTGGCATATGGCGCGCTTATATAGATGAGGTTACAGAATATTGTTATTTTCTGCTCATTTATAATCCATACTAGTTTGATCAAATTTGCTATCATCATAGTTAATTTCTTGCTAATTAATTTGATTGTATGACCACATCCAAACAGATAGTCAGATATATAGAGAGGTTCATAACAACTGTTCAGATAGACGTACTGTATATGTCTTATTAACGATTGTTGTAGCTGAATATTATTTCTCTTTCCATGTGTAATTGATGCTTGACAAATTTCTGAGGGTATGATTCTTCATTAATGTTCGTCTATGGAAGAAATTAATCAAGAATGCACAACATGCAGTAAAAGCAGGCAAAATAATTGGAGTATGTCTTAGTAGGGCTAACTGTGTAGTGTCATTCGGTGCATTGCTTTTTCTTATATGTACTGTCATTTAAGCCAGTGCGGTAGAGTTTGACGAGTGTTTTCGTGTCAATATCTGCAGATAATTCTTTCATTTAATTATGCATGCATATATGCAGGGCTTGTTTTTATATTGAATTTTGCTTGATTCTTTGAAAGTAAGGGTTACAACTCTTATCGTCATAAATACCACATTTACACACGGTTATCTCATGCTTAATGCCTATATATGTTTGATTACTTTGAAAAAAGCTATAGCAGTGCACGGTATGCATGGACCGCAAAGCTTAATTTAGAGCTAGCAGCTTGCAAGTTTAGGTCCTTGATTTGTGGAAAACATGTGTCAAATCAAAAAAATATTTTGTTCACGCATAGAAGTATATATGAGCTGACAAATTAACGTCATACGTAAATTTAAGTGTTAATTAGTACCGTCGTGTCGATAATGAAGAAGTAATTAATAAACATTAACTAATACACATGCTAATAAAATAGTCATGCCTGTATGAGTTTAACATGCTGCATGCCATCCTACTGCACGATGAAGAAACAGATTTTAGAGAGAGAAAGAGAGAGCAATGAGCAGAGTGAGCTTGGGCAGTGTAGGTGAGGGGAGTTATGACTATTGGAGAGGTAGCTTAATTACTCCCTTCATCTTATAATATAATATAAAAGAAAAGATCAAGCCAGCTCATTTATTAAGACATATGTGATAAACGTAAAGGTGGTTGGGATAAGATAAAATTAAACGAGAGGTATTTTATGAGACAATTATTACTATAAAATCCCTTATTTTTCAAGACAAAATTTGAATACTTTGATCATTTATATTATGAACCATGAACGGGCTTTCATTTCTCAATCTTTTATATGGGTTTTAATTTCTTCCCCCTCTGTTTTTTTACATGTCGTATGAATGCTGTGTAGTACTACTGGACTAGTATATGCCTGGCACGTAATGGGCCGGATAACCCATGGGCCAAGAGGGCACTTGGGCCTGGCCCACATCTTGTTTCAGTTCGAGAAAAAAAGCCCATGTGGCGGCCATACACAATGTATGTTTCGGTGGCAACGTACCAGAATCCTTTTCAAAAATTAAAAAAAAAAAAAAGAACAGTAGTGCACAATTGTTCTCCCAGCTGCAAGAGCACATCAATTCAATTCAATTAAGGTAGTATTGTACAGTGGTTGCTGTCTTTGGGTGCCCTGATGAGCAGGTCTATACTGTCTATTCTTTATGATATTGATACACCAATGTCGGATCCAGCACAAGTGAATACAGAGACTGATCACCAGAAAGGCAGAAACAAAATGCGTATGGGCGAGGCTAGTGTCAGGTACAGATGGAGCCAAAAAATGTCATTTATCATAAACCAGAGCATCCGGCAAAAAACAGTGGCAGCTTGTTTTGCACTTGTGCAGAGTGTTCCGCTGTGCCGATCATCAACAGAACCACTTGGTACAACCTGAAGTCGGTTGTGTGTAGTCTCGTACTGTCAGCCGAAGATCCTACAAACTGCGTGTATTTTGCCGAGTGTGCTTCCGCCACCGCCTCAGCAAATGAATGCAACCCCCAGCCACTACAAGGCCACATGCTGCAAGTCCTAGAATGGTTGAATTTGCAACGTTTTGATGGTATGCACCCTGCAGGTAAAACGGGATGCTCTTTAGCCTTTGACTAAGCATATGGTGAAAGATGGTCCTATGTTTCATAATGAAAATTACCTCACAAGATAGTGCAGACAAGAGAAAACTATAAACACCTACCAAGTACACCACACCGCAAGGAAACTAGCAGATACACTTCATGTTACCCCCAAAAGCACAAACGATTTTTACCAAGAAAGCTTCAGATGGATACCTGCATTAGGAAAATGAAGATAGCAGCATTTGCCAGTCCCAGAGAAAAGCTCATCATGCCCCCACGTAGTTCATTTGGCAGGTACCTTCAGCAGTGTTATTTTTGTAAATAGAAAACCTTGACAAGTGACTTCAACTAGAATTCTATTTACCCCATTGACTTACATTGTTCTGAGCCGTGCTAGTGAAGGCAGAATAAATCCTACACATGCATGGAAGATGCAGAACAGTATCACCAATGTCCCAATCTCCTGTTAAAAGAAACATACGATTTATAACTCCAACTTTCTACGGCATGTTGCCTTCAAGATATGTTTTTTCATACTTGATAATCATAAGCCACGATTGATAAAGAGATCCCAGCAGTAATAAATGCTATTGTTAGGCTGTCCTCATTCTGAAAAGGAGCTGTGGCTCCATAAAACCACGGAAAGCTAGCACTTCCAAGCATTCTTGAAGCAAGTAAACAAGGGTATATTAGTGACAGTTGTGCATCCCTTCCATCAGCCTGTGCCAATCAACAGATCTATGAGCATATTGGCGAGTTAAACATTCAGTTTTTTGAAAACCTGGTCGTACATTATATATGGGAAAACTAGAGGAAGAAACTTCAGCACAGACTCATACCACTATGGTTGGTGCCCAGAGAAACCAAAAGGCTGACATAGAGAAATGTATACTTGCTTGAGCTAAGACCAGAACCAGTACTCTTTTGTCTGAAACATGCAGAAAATTCTGATGAGAGGTGGAAATGAAATCACCAACAAGCTTCAAAATACGAGAGCGAGTGTAACAGAATATTAACAATCAGTGACAGAGGTACGGGGACTAGCAGCCTGGCAGGTTCCATGGCTCTGTCATGCTCCATGTAATTGCACATGGAATTTAGCACTACAGTGAATAGCAATTTATAATTTCACACGTGCTATTATACAATTACGGCTAAATGGCCTCCATTGTATAGATTTTCTGGCTCTGCCACTGTTAAAAATTCAGTAGTTCATATTTGGGTCCAGGCTTTACACTGAAAGTAGGTGTGTACTTTAAGAGTTTTTCTCTGCAGCAAGAGCTACTGCTTTTGATCTCTATTCATGTATTTATAGTAGTGCAGCTCAGTGAAAATTGGTTGCTATGGCAACCGACTTAACTTCTTCAAATCAAATTTACCTACTGTCCTGGAACTCCTACAGCTCAGCTGCTCAGGACCTGGTAATTAAAACAGTAAACCGACCTAACCTGCTACAGTTTTCTAATACAAAATTCTAATTGTATTTCTACCATCTGTTCTAAGCGAGTGCTATCTCACAAGCTAACTAGATGACATACATTCTGACACCATCAACTACAAGGATTATTTGATAACATCACTAATTCCAGGAAACCACATCACAAACATCTTCATGTCGAAGTAGTTTGAGAAAACCAAAATTGTATAAACTTTTCAGTTAAGTATGGATACTTTTGCTATAAAACTATGTTTGTACACAATTTAAATATTCACAATCAATTAAATACAACATTTTTATGCAAATTATGATCTCAAGATAGGAGTGCGCACTCACAAGCCTTACATTGTTAAAATAGAAAACAACAATATAAAAAATGCTTAACAGTTTTGGACAGAATGCCATGAAACATTAAAATTTTCATTTTAAAATTTTCCGCTAACATTATTTTGTTAATGGTGTTACCTCTGTATTAGCTGAAACGAGATATAAAGCACTACATAACAGATAAGGTGACAAACTCACCACTCACCTCTGAAGACATGAGCAAAAAATGATTTTTGGTGGCTCCCAATGACAGATGCATGCTGAGTGGTACTTGATGCATTTTTTCTGATATATAGAATGCCAACTATTGATAGTAAGGCAGCAAATGCATAGGGAAGCAAAAATCCCTTGCCATCATCATTTACCAACAGATTTGTAATTCCTTGACTTCCAACAAGGGACAGAGACTCAAAGAATGTCATCAGCCAGAAGGAGTCAAAGAGCAAATCTTGCTTCTGGCCTTGCTGAAAATTAAGGATAAAGCAGTTACAAACTGGGACAACAATGAAGGTAATAGCAACACATATTTCAGAGACACAGACCTTCTCATGCTCCACCACAATCCATGTCTCAAAACAGAAAGAGAACATTGACGAGGCAAGGGCCAAGATCACATTGTTAATCCATGCACAACGAAGCCCACTGAAACTCTTAAAGGCACCCACTGCGAATTGAAGCATCCAGTAGAAAATACAAGCCTGTTGTGGTCCTCTATGAACATCGGAGAATAAAAATCATTCTATCAGCCAGAAAAATAAAAACATATACCACCAAATCATATAGTGTCAACTATTACTCAGGAGAAAGTGAATCTGATGGAATAAAAATCTACAAATGTGCACACTATTAGAAAAACATAGAAAGTTATATGATATCCTTTGCAATATCTACCTATTATATCATCTAATGTAATCCTACAGCTTGCATATAAGTATAGAAATTGCAAAGCAGTACCAAAAGTTAGTTCTCTAATTTGCATGGTCTACCATCATACAATCAATATTAGGTACCCACAATTGTTGGGAAAACTTGGACAGTGTATCTTAAAGGAGAATGGATGGCTAACAAACTTGACAGTGAAGGGGTGTGTGTATAGGTAAGAATAGGTAATCCATACCAGGGAAGGATAAAAAAATATGTGTGGTAAGGGCAACATGAATGCAGTAGAAATAGAATCTTAGACTAATATACAAAACAGTGAAGAACTCGATATGATACTACTGATCTTGAGTTGTTGACAGTCAATCGGCGCACATCATAACAAGTATTTCAAACAGGCGTTTGTAAACAGTCAAACAAAGTTCCAGCATAAAGTCACTTTATTTAAGCATTCGATATTATCAACATTATTTCGAAATGCTCCCATCTCATAAGTGTGAGCAATTTGGTGAAATTGCAAAGAATTCGGCCATCTAACAGAGACTCGTGGTCAGCACATAGGATAGTTTGTTCCCCGAGAGTCAAAAACTCACAATTTATCGGAGACGACGCCGGAAAATCCACCGAGAAAGAGCGCAGCTGCGGCGGCGGCGGCAAGGCGAGCGGCCATCTGCTCCCTGCCGAGCCCGCACCGCGCGAACTCATCCTCCCCGAACACGGAATGGATCCCCTCGGCCACTACACAACGACGCCCATTAGACCCCGCATGCTGGCTCGAGGTAGGCAGGTGATCTGGAGCAAGGTTCTTACCGGATGCAAGGGAGAACACGAAGAGGAAGGTGCGGCGAAAGCGGAGGAACGGTGTGGTGCCCACGTCGAACGGGGAGGGCGACGAGTTGACAGCACCGGTGGCGTGCGACGGCGGGGAGAAGTAGGGCAGAAGGAGTACGGCGGCAAGGGAGGCGGCGGACAGGAGCGGGTAAGCGAGGGGCGTGAGCGCCCACTCCTCCCGCTCGATCACCGCCCCCATCGGCGGGCTCGATCCGTGGAGGGCCGACGCACCGACACCGACCTTCCTCCGCGCCTAGCCCCGGCACGGCGGTGGTCTCTGGCGTGGCGGTGGCGGCGTGGCGGTCGCCGGCGAGATGGACGGGCATGGGGAAGAAATGGTGGTCGGCATCTTTGGGCCAATATTAACGACGAAATGGGCTTTTGGGCTCAAGACTTAGTGGGCCTCCTCCTCTACTTCTCAAAAGTATTTTCAAATTTGAAAATGGCCACACATTTTTCACATGAATTCATTCACTTCTTCCCTCGCTCAGCTTTTATATCTTGAATTTTTATTTTGATTTGCCTTCTACTTGCGTATTAATAAATCAGTAGTATGTTCTCTTTTAACGAAATCAAGTAGACGATGAATTGTTTTTAGTCATAGTTTGCATAGATGGTGAGCACATAAAAAGTTTGAGCGCAAAATTCAGTATCCATAGTGTAAATAATTGAAAATTCAGAGTTCAGACAGTGAGTATTCAGAGCACTTTTCTGAAAGGAACAAAAGAACGCATTTGTCTTGGGCAATTCCGCCGAATCTGTATTCCTACCATGTTTTCTCACAGCTGCATCTCTGAACTTGCCAACGCACAAGAACATCACTGACCACTCACTCAGAGAATTGGTACCACTTGCCATCAGCTCAAAGAAGAGGGTAGAAATGAAGCAGAGCAACACAGACTCTAATCTTTTGTGTTTGTCCAGGCAGCATAACTTTTTCATGGGAGTATTTCTGCTGTGTTCAATGTTGATTGATGATACTACTCCTACCATAGGATTCTCTGGTCGCTGCCATGCAAAAGCCAAAGCCTTACTTTTTGCTGCATGCTGTTGTCAGTTTTGACCACTGGAGACTTGACCAGCCTTTTATTCACGGGGATTTCACCGGCTCAAGCTCAACAGCACTGCACTCTGCACTTCTGCAGTGCTCGTCAGTGGTCACAGCCCCCGAGATTAACACACCTTGTGAAGCTGAAGCATGCAGTTGTCAAGCTAACAGCATCTGGTACTTGTGACCATTTGCTTGATGGTATTTAGCACATTATCCCCTGCTGCACTTATGACAGGAACTTAAGGTTTGAGTTTTTTCTGTAGTAGTTTTGTACTTAAGATTTGAGTAGAATGAAAGGAACAGCACTTATGACAGAGTAATTTCCTTAAATTATTTCTGAAGTTAAAAGGACTCACTGGTACTGCACTTGAGATTGGAGTAAGACAAAAGGAAAGAGCTACAAGCGCATTATATTACAGGCAGGGTGACAAGGTGCAGGTCCCAGGCTCTGTCTGGGTCTTCTTGCCTCCAAGGACAGCAACAAATGCATCTGCATGCATCGAGCTCTGCAATTAACTTCAGCTTCTACATGGATTAGGGAGTGGAAAGAGCATGCCATTTGCACTTTGAATATTCATTCCACTAGGATGATCTTCCTAATGCCATTGTTTGCCTGAGGTAATTAGCAGAGAAGTACACTAGTATCTTTTTTTTTTGAATAAGAGAAGTACACTAGTATCAGTAAAGAAAAAAAACACTTGATATGTCCTTGCAACTAGAGGCAGTGAAAGTTTTTTCCCACCTGGATATCTATATAGGGTGAGGATAGATGTTAGATGACAACTCTTTAATTAAACAGTTGGAAAGTTCAGACAATTAAATCTAATTTTATAAATTCTGATAAACAAATTTAAAATATTTTTCACATAGATAGTTTTTAACGAAATTGAATTGTTTCAGAGTTTGGACAGTTTAAGACCGTTTGAGACATATGAATAATACATGAAACTGAGTTTATGATAATTATTAAAAAATTTAGAAACTGTGATCTTGCCTGCGCTAAGTAGTAGGCGTGAGAACTTGAGAATTGAGAAGAGGAGGCCATACGCCATTCGCCAAACGAATTGATGGCTGTTCCTCGGAGACGGTGAAGAAAGAAGAAAGAAAAAGGGAAAGGAAGCAAGCAGGAGTAGAAGCACGAGTAGCTCCCCTTTTAGCTTTGAAAAAGCCGACCGGTCGCCGACTCGCCGTCCTCCAAGCCTAACAGCTGCTTGTTGCAACCAGTAGTAATAATAATGCAGCAGAGATGATATTCTCGTTCAGTCAGTAGCAAATAAATTGTGTTTCATTTGATGGCTTAAGCTAGGTGTAATCAGTTTCAGTATATTGATAATCTGTTGTACTCCAGTGATTTTTTTCTGTTTTAAAGCCAACATTCCGTCCATTTTTTGCTACAGTCTGAAAAAATAATTCGCAGTTGGGCTGTCCCAGCTTCCCGGTTTCTCGCAGCAAATTGATACAGTACCGGTCAAACTAACTTAACGGCCTCTCGTTGCTGCTTCTCCCAGTGCAGTTCAGTGGTAGTAGTAGTATATTAATGGCCAGCTGGTCAGTCTCCAGCCACACTTCGTCGAGCAATGGAGCCAAAGAGCAGCGGCGGTGGTGGCGGCGGCCTGGGTCTGCTTGTGCTCCTCCTGCTAATCTTTGCTTCGAGCTCGGCCACTGCGTTCAACTACGCCGACGCGCTCGCCAAGTCCATCATCTTCTTTGAGGGCCAGCGCTCCGGCAAGCTGCCGCCCGGCAACCGCATGCCGTGGCGCGCCGACTCCGGCCTCACCGACGGCGCCCAGTACAATGTGCGTATGCCGCCTGCCTCCTTTTTCGTGTGTTGCGTGTGTGTGTGTCTCCGGCGAAGAGGAGTTTCTGATTCTGCCACCGGATGTGTTTCAGGTGGATTTGGTTGGCGGCTACTACGACGCCGGCGACAACGTCAAGTTCGGCCTGCCGATGGCGTTCTCGACGACGATGCTGGCGTGGAGCGTGCTCGACTTCGGCAAGTTCATGGGCGCCGAGCTGCCCAACGCCCGCGCTGCCGTGCGCTGGGGCGCCGACTACCTCCTCAAGGCCGCCACTGCCACGCCGGGCGCGCTCTACGTCCAGGTCGCGGACGCCAACCAGGACCACCGCTGCTGGGAACGGGCGGAGGACATGGACACGCCGCGGAGCGTGTACCGCGTCACTGCGGACAAGCCAGGCTCCGACGTCGCTGGCGAGACGGCCGCGGCGCTCGCCGCGTCGTCCATGGTGTTCCGCCGCACCGACCCAGCCTACTCCTCCCGGCTGCTCCACGCCGCGATGCAGGTGTTCGACTTCGCGGACCGGCACCGCGGGTCGTACAGCGACTCGCTCGCCTCCTTTGTCTGCCCCTACTACTGCTCCTACTCCGGCTACCACGACGAGCTCCTGTGGGGCGCGTCGTGGCTGCACCGCGCGTCGAAGAACGTGTCGTTCGTGTCGTACGTTCAGGCGAACGGGATGCAGCTCGGCGGCGGCGACGACGACTACTCGTTCAGCTGGGACGACAAAAGGGTCGGCACCAAGGTGCTCCTCTCCAAGGGCTTCCTCCGCAACCGCCTGCAAGGGCTGCAGCTATACAAGGCGCACTCCGACAACTACATCTGCTCCCTCGTCCCCGGCACGACGACGTTCCAATCCCAGTACACGCCCGGCGGCCTGCTGTACAAGGAAGGCGAGAGCAACATGCAGTACGTGACGACGGCGACGTTCCTGATACTGGCCTACGCCAAGTACCTCCGGTCGAGCGGCGCAACGGTGGCGTGCGGCGGCAGGGAGGTGTCCCCCGGCGACCTCATCGAGCTGGCCAAGAGGCAGGTGGACTACATCCTGGGGAAGAACCCGACGGGGATGTCGTACATGGTCGGCTTCGGCTGCCGCTACCCGCAACGCGCGCACCACCGCGGCGCGTCCATGCCGTCGGTGCGCGCCCACCCGGGCCGCATCTCCTGCGACGCCGGCTTCGGGTACCTCCACTCCGGCGAGCCCAACCCCAACGTGCTCGTCGGCGCCGTGCTCGGTGGGCCCGACGCCCGCGACGCCTTCGCTGACAACCGCGACAACTACGCCCAGTCCGAGCCCGCCACCTACATCAACGCGCCGCTCGTCGGCGTCCTCGCCTTCTTCGCCGGAACCACCAAGCACACGCAGTGATGCGTTGCTGACGTGGCAGCGCGGGAGCGCGATGCCAGCTCCCCCGCCACCTGTGTCAAGTACCTTGCTGTACCGTTGACTCGTCTAAATTTGCTAGGACGTGTATTCTACGCAACAGTAGCTGCTCTCGTATGTACGCGGCAATGTACGGTGTACTTGCAACACGGCTCGCTTCCCTCCTACGAAACACGGGACCTCGATTCAACACAAGAAACCAGACATCTCATCAAACGAAAAGGGCATCAGTTCTTCAGATTGACTGCCTAGAAATTCTTGCCAATTTTGTTCCTGACACAAGAAACCTTAAAACGGCAGAGATCCATCTAACATTCTAACCTATTCCTAGAGCCCAAAAAATCTGGGCAAAACAGGTGACTGACATCATTTCCCGGGGTGACCATGAGGCAACAAAATCACGAGGTAAAAACTGACACAAGCTGAGCATGTGCATTTGCAAGAACAAGAAACAACAGGGATAGGTCAGGTCCAACAAGATGTCCGCAGATTTCTTCCATAAGTTAACAGCTACAGACTCCAAAGAGGTTTGGCCACCTGAGAGATACAAAGCTTGAACACGCTGTTTCAAGTCGCAGGAACCGCATTACATAGCTGAAAGACGAGAATACATGTCTGAGGCTACTGCAGGTGTAATGCTGGAACAGGAATACAAGCTTCCTATCTTGTTTCATAAGTTAAACAAATCCATCACATACTGTGAGGACTGGCAGCACAAGGGAGCTCAAAATCTAGTAAGGGCGATATCGCCGTCCATGGCTTCCCTCACCACCTCGACGGTCGCCATCCCTCCGGTCGCCCCTTCGAGGTGGGGGTGGTGGAGGAATTCCACCAGGTTGTTGCCTATCAACCATAGAATCAAATTGTGAGGAAATGGAGATGAACACTACAGATTGCGAGGAAACAGAGATGAACACTAGGACTTCTTTTCACTCCAGGGCAGCAGAAAAATTATCTTACAGAACATAGCCAAGACGACCATCAGGGAGCACCATTGGCACCATCCTCATCCCAGCTGGTGCTGGTCCTCTACCATATATCATAGGCTGCAAAAAAAACAATATCCATAAAGACGAAGACTACATTATTAAATATGGTAGCCTACAAACAGTTAGATACTCAGATTGGCTTACCTGGTTGTATCCAGGACCACCACCACCATAAGCGCCATATGGATCTCCCATGTAACCACCATAAGGAGGAGGAAAATTTGGAGCTCCTCCAGGCTTGAATGAGTGATCAGGTTTCTTGTCTCCCAAAGGTTTGGCCATGGATACTTCCAGCACTTGTCCTGTGTTCCAGTCAGCACAAGATTAGCTACAATTCTGAAATTAAAGACAAAGCTGTTCATGTAGTTGCTGGCATTGCTAGTAGCTAACAACCAACTTTTACTAAAGAGATGTTCCTCAAGATCCAAAACCAACATGCTACTAATTAATATGCAGTACAGTAGTGCTGACTGCAAGGTCGAATAAAACCATTGCATTAAATTAGCAAATCACATGAACTTTTCACACAAAGCAAAATATCCTACCACAGCAAAATTGGATTTCAGTAAACAATGGTAACAGCTTAGAGAAAACATTACCATCGATTTCATACTTTTCACTTCCTTTAACTGCCTTCAGTGCACTTGATCTTTCAGCAAAATGAACAAACCCAAAATCTCTCTTATGCCCAGCTTTAGCAGGTGGTAAAACAACTTTTGTAATCTCCCCATGTTTTTCAAAGAGCTCCTTAATCTTCTCTTTAGAAGCATTCTCTGGTAAGTTCTTAAATATATTGTCTTAACCTGTAAAAGGAAATTTCATTGAGAAAAATGTTCCCAAGACTCAACAAAAAAAGATGACATGATATTTCAAAGTTAATCTCTGTAAATGAAAATAAAATCAACAAGATAATCCATCTATAATAGAAAGAGCAACACACAGGTTGAGCCAGTAGCACTGAATGAGTAAGAGTAAACTAACTTCTAACTCAAGCTAACTAATATGATTCATTGTTTTAATGTACTGACGTCAAAATGTTGTTGGATACACACTCCCTAGCATGCCATGTAGAAACTAAAGTCAAAATGCAGGTTATTAAAAGATGGTTTTTATGGTTCAACCATGGTAACCAGCTTTCCATTCATCAGGTAATAGGGCAACATGGTTCAAAAATCTTTTGATGTGAATGAGAAATGAATAATGAGAAATATAAAATAAGCTCCCAATATATCACAGATTCATGTTTCTTTATTCATTTCCCAGTTCCTTCTCTAACAAATTAATTGCAATGCCTCTTTTACAAGTGAAATCACCCTAATAAACTGGCAATATAAACAGTTTTTCATAACGGGATCTGCTTCAATGTGTAGACTTGCAAAGCATACATCTAAGCACAGTGATAGAGTTGAGCTTTTCATTTTCAGTGCATACCTGAGCAGCTGCAGAAGAAGAATCTGATGAACCTTTAGGTTCAGCCCAGCTGACAGTCAGTTGGCTTCCATCAACCTTAAAGTTTGGTGCTGACAATTTCAGCCTGGCATAGTCTGCGCAAGCATGGTTATAATACTCAACAAAGAGGAACCCACGGTTGCGGCTTGGGTCATGTAAATCCTGCAGGACCAATGCAACATCCCTGTTAGCAAATTTGGGTCCTTCCTCGTGCAAAATACAAAGGTGAAATCAGAAACACACCTTGAACATCTCAATGTTCACAACACCTGGCCCCTTCCCTTGGATTATGTTCCTCAGCTCCTCCTCACCCAACCCCTTTGGTACATTTCCAACAAACACCCTGTGCTTTGCCTGCGACAATGAGCAGCGTAGTGTCCTCCCCTGCAACAAACCATCCAATATAAGTGCATTGTGTAGGATTGAGCCCTATGGCGACCCAAAGAGTTACAATACCTTGTGGTCCTTGTCATGCAGTTTCTCTGTAGCATGCTGAGCCCCATCCTTAGCGCTGAAGGTGACAAAGGCAAATCCTTTGTTCTCCTTCGTCTCTTTATCCTTCATCAACCTCACCTGTCATCCATAACAGGGGTCACATTTCGTGTTACAGACGGGCAACCAAGACCCCAAAGAAAAGCTGAGAGCTTTCAGATACCTCATAGACTTCGCCAAATGGCTCACATAGCTCACGAAGGTCCTCCTCGGTGGTGTCCCGGGGGAGACCACCGATGAACACTTCAGAGCCCTGAGGAGGCATGGCGAGCAGTTCATCCCATTTCATCTTCTCTTCCTCGTCCTCAGGCCCATCGCCCCCAACCTTCTCCATCCCATCTGCGCCCCCTTCACCTGAAGCAGGCTCCTCGCCTGCAGCAGCCGTACCTGCGTCTTCCTCACGGCCGTCACCATCTCCATCGCCCTCTACCTCGACCTGTCTCTCATCCGGATCCTCCTCCTCCTCCGGCTCGTCGGAGTCCTCCCGGTGGCGGCGGTACCCGTCGTCTTCGTCCATGATGTCATCGTCCCCCTCCAGGTCCACCAGCTCCTCCGGCTCCTCCGACTGCTGCCGATCCGACATCCCAAAACCCTAACCCTAGAAACCACCACGGAATCAACAAAAAAAAAATCAGAAACCTACACCAAAAATCCCCCAAAAAAAAAGCGCAATCTCGCGACGAATTGAGCTCGCGTGCTACAGATCCGGCGCGGCAGGATCGAAAAAAAATCGGTACCTTTGACCCGGAAAAAACCTAGGGAATTTCGAAAAGCGCGGCATGATGCGAGAAGAAGAAACAGCGAGCGTAAGATTTAGCAGCAGTGGAGCGGGCAAGAGGATTTCGATTAAATTTTTCGAGCGAGTAGTAGCATTGAATTGGAGAAGGAAGGGGGGAAGCTTACTGGAGAGTGGAGTTGTGTGGGGGATTTTGGGTTTGGCTTTTGAGCTTTTCGGGGAGGCCTCAGGGGTGGCTACCCTTATATAGCCAGCAGAAGCACATCTTGTTCGTCCTTGGATCGAGATCCAACGGCTGCAGATGAAAGGCTATGATCCCATGATGGCCTCGGCCATCAAGGCAACCATCCTTCTGTCCATGGTCTTCATTCATTTGAAAACTATTTGAATTTTTTGAATTCTATTGAATTTTATTGGACGTGTTCATTGTCTACAACTGTGGATTAAGGTTGAAAAGCGAGGCGCTTGATTCAGTCAAAACTAGTTGATTTTTTTGAACTCTATTGAAATTTGTTGGGTCACTAAATCCTAATGTGTGTCGTGGTTTTGTGTAATTTTTAAAACGATATAAAACCGTGCTTAACTTTATCCCCAAATCCATATGCAAACGAATATTTCACGTGCAGGTATGATTTTAATAGGAACTTAGTAAGATTAGGAATTTATGGCCGGTCTCCACCTCTTTGAGGCCTAGTTTGGTAGACGAGGATCTCAGCCCAGTCCATGTGAATGGATCAAGATTTTAATTTAAAATCTTGAGACATCCACGTAACTAAAATCCCAGCCTATCTACATGAAATAGGTCGAGATCTCGACCTACCAAACTAGGTATGAGCGTGCGTATGTCATCTTATACTTAATTGAAAGAAAACAATTCATTTGAAAAAATTGCATATATCATGATACTTTTTAGATGATCCAAGCAACCCACCATTCATAGAGAGAAGTCTCCATGGGCAGAGAAACTAAGCTGAATTTATTCAAGGTAGCTGCAGGCCTTGTGCTAGAACAGGGAACACATCAATACTGCAGTTCAGGCCCAAAATGCCATCAAACCCACACCAAAAACAAATGTAAGTCAAATGCAGGCCCAAGTTGACATGGACTTTAAAACCAGCCCAAAGGATTCTAAATTCATTTGATAAGCAATCAAAAGTTGAAACAAAAGTCACTGCAACACCCATTTTATCTGCACCAAAAGAAATTGACATACAGGTACATTAAGGACAAAAACATCCCAATTAACAACCACGCATACATCATGCTTATACTTTGTCTGAGACAAATTGAAAACTCGTGTTTCTGTAACAAGATTCGTGAATAATTATCAGTTTTGATCTTAAGGATCTAAAATTTCACTAACAATAGTTTTTACACAATCAAATTATGTAGTATAAGCGTTATATAATTATACTCACAATCCAAAATACTATACTAATAATGTGTTAGATAAAAGGATATGCATTGTAAATGTATTATCTACAAGAAATATATCGTCTAAGTTATTGAGGCCTCCATTCAACTACTATTTTTTTTCACAAACTTGTATCTTAATGGTTTTAGGTCAATTCCACGGCATAAACGGCAAGTTGCATGCAACAGT
The DNA here is from genome assembly GCA_000418225.1 of Zizania latifolia. NCBI lineage: Eukaryota > Viridiplantae > Streptophyta > Magnoliopsida > Poales > Poaceae > Zizania > Zizania latifolia. Next base: position 663,361 of record KE371882.1, read on the forward strand.
CTCTGTCAAGTGTAAACAACTAGACCTGCGAGTTGCGAAAAATATATGGTAGGCATCAAATTAACATTAATTGTTCAACCATAATTATTAAAATGACATCTATAATCATACTCACCATAAGAATTTTAAGAAACCACAAAGCTTCATAGTAAAAAAGGAACTAAAATTTAATTTCTACCTTTGAAATTAAGCACAGATGCATACCGTTCTACTGCAACCAATTCAATTATTGAAATAGGTGCTGTATTGTTTTTTTCAAACCACTGTAAATATATCAACCATACATATCTCTTTCCGGCCCGTTGCATTTCTTTTTTAAGCAATCCAAATAAGATAGTGTAAATATATGTATTGATATAGAAGAAGTAAAATACAAGATTTCGATCATGGGAGACAGTAATCAGGAAAAACCAAAAACACACGGACAAGCAACACCTTGCCGCCCCAACTAGACCAGCACTTCATCACTGGCACCACTCCTACATGACGACAACAACAGCAGATGAAAACCACAAAACCCAAAGTCGACTACCACCATAACTAAGGAGCACCTCGCGACCGAGAAGAAAAACGGCCAAAGAAGGAAAGGAGCTCCAAGGAGAGGGAGGAGAGGAAAACGGAAAGAGACGATCATCGCACTGCCGAAACGCCAACAGAGGAGCCACACCGAGTCGACCAGAGACGACCGACCGGAGAGGAGCTAGCCGTCACTAGCTCTGACCAACCACGGATCCTGTACAACTGTCGTCGCAAGACAGATCTTAAAGAGATCTCAGTCACTGATTATATTTAAATTATAAAATAATAACAATTGACTAACCGGTAGTTTGATTTCTGGTTGAAATTTCAACTTAACATATTGGATTTGAATAATAGAATGATAATGATCTATTTGTTTCACCGACGTGGCACGCAACGCGTAGTTATTCCACAACTAAAACCAGAGATTAGAGATAAAATAAACTGTTATAATTATTTTACATAATTATCAAAATATATATGAAATAAGAGTGAACTATTGTCCCTTAGAAAGTAATATATCGTTTTCTTTTAATTGTGATCGTCATGATCTATAAAATGAACCATCTTTATTAATTTAAAATTTAAATGTAACTTAAAATTTGGCACACATCAAACTTCACAACTAAAGAGAGAAAACAAATGCTCCCATCAACACGTACGACATGCACGAACAACATCACGTAGTACGTCGCATTAAGTTGCATGATTATGAATGAAGATTGAGTTGACTGAATCCGATCGATGGATCGATCAGTCGAGTTTATTCCGGAGGTAGCCGGCGGCGGATTGGGAGCAGACCCTGGCCTCCTTGTACACCTGGCCGGGGCGGCAGAAGTAGCCCTGCTCCGGCGCGCAGTGCGAGTCGTCGGAGCAGACGCAGAGGCCTTCAATGGCGCAGCGCTTGTCGACGATGTTGGGGCTGCCTCTGATGCCGAGCACCTGGTCGCTCCACTCGCTGGAGAAGATGCCGTCGGGGTCGTACCTGTCCTTCACCTTGAGGAACTCGCCGGACTTGGGGTACTTGGCGACGGCGCCGTCGAAGGCGAAGTTGCGGTTCTTGCCCCAGTGCGGCACGGCGCCGTACTTGCGCAGCGCCATCTGCTCCAGCTCGTCGAACACGTCGGAGTGCACCCGCGGCTCGCCGTCGGTGTAGCTCCGGTAGTAGGTGACGTCGAAGTCGACGCAGTCCTCCGCCTTGCCGAGGTAGGCGGACGACGCCTTGACGTAGCGCATCAGGATGCCCATCTTGGCGTCGATGCTGCAGAAGGCCCTCGGTTTCAGGTCCCGGAGCCGCTGCATGTCGGCGACGAACGCCGATGCCTTGGACAGCGCGATGCTGAAGCCGGAGTTGTACAAGAAGGGCCCACGGATGCGCGGGTCCCACGTGCAGGAGGAGAGCAGCCCGTCCTCCGGCGAGTTGATGCACGTGCCCGACGCCTGGATCCGGTGCTGGAACCCGACCACCGGGTAACCGGTGAAGAAGTTGCCGTCGTTGGTGAAGCCGTACGCCTGTAGCTCCAACGCCACCGCCGGCAGCCGCGCCGCGAGGCACCGGGCGATGTCGGTGCCGTTCTCCTCCAGCTTCTCCTCCGCGACCCTCGCCGTGATGAGCCCCAGCGTCGGCTGGGCCCGGAAGCCGATGTAGTCGTTGAGGCCATTGCCTCGCGTGGAGACGTCGACGCGGTCGTCCTCCCGGTAGATCACCTTCCCCTGCCGCGGCAGCCATGCCAGGTCTCCGAACTCATGCAGGCCACCCCACACTCCCACCTTCTCCGCCATGTCCGAGTCGTCGAGCGTCGTGAACCTCACCGACCGCTTGAACTGCGGCTGTAACTCCAGCGTCACCTGCAGTACACCAAGTCACCAACACAAATTAATCACTATATCTCCTCCAAAATATGAAAAGTTTCTTTCATATTTCATATTTGTAAGAAAAGCAAACATGTGTAAATCTTAACTAATAATTAAACTAAAATATTTATATAGCGTTATATATGTATATAGTAAAATTAATATATAAAACTGTTTTTGTAATTCATAAAATTAATGAATAATAGTCAATATTATATGTTAAAAGTCATATAAAAATTTATATGTTTTATCTTTTAAAACATAGTAATACTCTACCTAATTTCTCAGATCAGATTAATTAAGCATTATAACCACACTTCTCTGCTAGGCTGTGATGAAGTTAGATATGGTCGGATGGATCCGAGCATTCCGTGGCCATGCATGCATGAATGTTGCCATGTTGGTACGACCAATTGAAAGGCATTTTATGGAGTCTGTACGTGTACTACCTGAGAGACGACGCCGAGGACGCCGAGGGAGACCTTGGCGGCGTCCAGATCGGGGTCGCTGGCGACGAGCTGTCTGACCACGGCGAACCCCTGGCTCGCCGGCGCCGGCGTCACGATCCGTAGCCCAACCACGTACTCGTGCACGGCGCTGCCCTTACCCCACAGCGAGCTCCCGTGCGCGCCGGTGGCAAGGAGGCCACCGATGGTGAGGCCGTACCAGTAGGGCGAGTGCGGCAGCGCGAGCCCGGCGGCGGCGGCGGCCTTGATGAGGTCCCTCAGCACCATGCCGCTCTCCACCGTTATCAGTCGCCTGGCGGCGTCGACGCTCACCGTCCGGTTGAGGAACCTGGTGCTGATGATGGTGCCGTCGCGGCCGCCGGGGCAGGCGAGCTTGGTGAAGCTGTGCGAGTGCCTCGTGGCAACCTTCACCTTCCGCTTGGCGGCCGCCGCCGCCGCCACGGCCGCGACGAGCTCCTGCTCGGTGCGCGGGAACGACGCGTTGGCGGCGCGACAGATGGTGCGGTCAGGGTACGAACCGTACACGTTGGTGACCGTGCAGTCCGACGTGCCGCGGGTGCACTCCACCGGCTGTGGCGGAGGGCTGCCGCCGGCGAGGCGGAGCCCCAGCAGCAGGACGAAGGAAAGAACATTAGCAATTCTCATCGTGAACGATAGCTAGATAGCTAGCAAGCTTAACTACTGGTACGTCGTCGTCTTCCTTGGGAAGGATTGGCCATGTATGTGATGGCCTTAAATAGATATCGAAGTCGTCAAAGTCATCAGCCATGGTGCAACTTGCTCGATTATGTGATTATTGTGATCCATCCACACATGGCAGCGGCGGCGTTGTTATTCTTTTTTTATCGGATTACTATGAACATCTTTAAATATTTTAAAATGGTTAGGTAAAGATAATTATCTCAGAGGTAGCGGTCAAATGTGGCTCAACTTTTACATAAACTTTCAAAACAACCAACACACTTTTCCAAGTATATCGTCATTGAACAAATCTGAAACGTACCGTCTAGCTAGAGAGTACATGCGTTTTCCCCATAGAAGGACACGCCTGTTTTGAACAGTTTAATTGATTCAAATATGAATTAAAAAACAAGTAAAATGGACACGAGTTGGAGATGAGGGTATACAGTCTAATGATCTGATTTATGTTAGGATATACAAATGCTAGATTTAATTGGGTGCATATGCAATTAATTTGGGATAATAAACCTTACTAGTGTGTTTTTGGAGGGGAGTCGAGACACACCTCCACCAACGTGGCTTGGCATAAGATTAATTATATTTGAATGATCAGATGAGCACTATATATATATATATAGTACGACGTTTATATACAAAAATAAATTTTATGTGACGGGCTTGAAAGTAAAATCCACCTACATTGACGTCACATAAAGGATTAAGATAATTTAACGATGAAGAGCCAATTCAGATGGATTTCTGAAAGGATTTCAAAATCCATCTAGGGGATTTATTTCTGTATATACATGTATATGCAACAGTACGGGGAAAAGGATATATAGCGATCGAGAGGCTGCTTCAATTTGATCGCGTTACGTGCATGCATGGGATCGATATTTTCTTGACTTCAATTTAATTGCAGTGTCAGTTTTCCACTAAGATATTGTAATTAATTCCCTACCAAAGCAAGTGGTGTAATCAAATTAAATACACTAAACATTATTTCTTTTTTTTGAGGAACTTCAGTATATATTTCAGTGGCGTGGATCGATCGCAGAGACCACACAGCTGTTTAATCCAGTTAAAATCACGTGTCACGATGAACACTATCTCAACCATCATCACGTACAATTAATGTATTAATTAAGGAGATAAAATGGCACCTTGGAATACTATTTCTAGTCAATTCGATCGATAGCAGAATTAAATACACCTAAACAAACCTGTCACTATGCATGGCTGCCACTCGTCCAGATGATGCATAGACCATAGTGCAGTGTTTCCGATTATTTTGTTTTAAAGCTTTTGGTCATTTTTTATTGTCAAATAAACTGTCGTTGTGTAAGAACAACAGTATCCTTGGAAAATACCCGATGACTAGATTTGTATAAGTATATGGGAAAGACTGCGATCGAGATTCAATGGTTGCCTCACGAACAACAAGAGACAGGAGATTTTAGACATGCTCAGGTCTTCCAGAGGATAATAGCCTTAATTCTGTGTGCTAGTATGCGTGATTGCCAAAAAAACCTCCCCCTAAAGGGTGCCCCCAATCCCTTTATATATTGTACGGATTGGAGGGTTACCGTTTAGGGTTTAAACAGCCCCTTTAACCCTATTAAATTGGTTTAAATCACCTGGGATCGTGGGCTAATAAATACAACAATTATGCGCTACATTAATTTGACTGTTACGCCCTGTAATTTATTGCTATTAATGAGGTTAACCGACTGTTGAACGATGATCTTCCGAGTCCTGGCAGTCGGACGTTGTTCCGAATCCTGGCGGTCGGGCGTCCTCCCGAGTCCTTGTGGTCGGCACCCCTTCCAGGTCATAATTAATACTCTGTCCTTCCGACTTAATCTTCTATCTGATCACCATAAATATACTCAAAAAGTACTCCAGGATCATATCCCCGACAGGAGCTCCCAAGCTCTTTGCGGCAGAAAGATGATAATCATCTGAGTGGAGTCGAGAAGTTGTAAAGAGCTTCGTCTAGATGGATTCCTTCTTTGATTAGACACGAGCACCGACTAGGTGCACCTGCCAAGTGTAGCTCCCTAGCTTGAAGGTTTGTTAGGGAAAACAAGTTTTAAGGTCTAAAATCTTGTCCCATTACCATCGAGACAGGCGAAATTTGTGCTCCCGAGCATTGTGTCGATCGGGTGCTTTATTGGAGTCCAGAGATATTTTAAATCTCTGAGGTTTTAGGCGAGAAGGCGTCTGCTGGAGTTCTTTGGCGAAATGGAGTATGTGGGTCCCACATCATTTTGGTAAAAAAGACAGTAGTTGCCGTCAGTGGGAGTGTGGCCCACGAAGATTTTGACGAAACAGGCGCCAGTTGCCGCATATCGGCAGCTGCAGGCGTTCGTGGGTTTCACTGCATGCGCGACAGAGAAAATGTCAGCCTGAACCGTCACCTACTTGTGCATGTATTAATACACACTTGATTAAATTCTAAATAGTTCGAGCGAGCACTGTAGCTAGGCCTTGAATGAGTTGAATCCGAGGAGTGAACAGTACATGCGCATTCTACCAGTTAAGCGATCAGTACCTGTCTGCTTCCTAGCTTAATTGTTTTTCTCATCACATCTCGATCTCCAATGGTACTCGCTAATATTAATTTTCCCAAACATTTGTATGTGATTGTTATGGAAGACTTTGGCCAGGTCATATGAAGACTCCGTTAGTTCTTAATCCCTATATTACATATTAGAGTAATTTTATCGTCCTTAAAAAAGTACAAGAGATATTAAAATTAACACTAAAAATTATGTTATATCTTGGTATCTTCTCGAGGACTGTAAAATTTTCCTACGTATTAACGTTTGATAAATCAAACTTCTCAAACCTTTGTCAATTTTACAGAAAAAAATATACTAATAATTAAAACATCAGTTTAGTGTTATTAAATCTACCACGGAATATGCCTTAATAATATATTTATTTAATATTATAGATGCTAATATATTTTTAAACCTTGGTTAAAGTTGAAGAAGTTAGACTTTTAAAAAATAACTTATAATATGAAATAGAGAGAATAATTGTCAACCATATTAGATGATCATAAATAAATATATACAACGCGTCCATTATTCCAAAATATAAGACATCCATATTTTTAGACAAGCTAACATTTATAATTTATGACTAATAATTAAGCTAAAAATATTTAGGTTTAGAGTTATATGTGTCATATAGTTAGATTGATATTTCAAAATACTTTCATATGTTATTGTCTTAATAGTTATTGATAATATATATAGAGTAAAAATAATTAATGGTCGATATTGAATAACTGCACACGTACATATGCGTCCTTACCTTCTGGTCTATATGTCTGTGCATTGACGTACACATTTTAATTTACAGCCAATCACCCAAATTAACGAACTTTTGCGCTGGCTGTTTAAAATTGATTTGATGCTTGTTGTTGTGCAATTTAATACTAGCTACCGACACGGTTGCAATTCAGGACCAACAGATTGCTTCAAACCGGCCAGACAACGAACATTATTCACGTAGTAACTTTCAAAACTGTTAATTTCTCGATTCGATATAAGAGCATCTTTAAATTAAGAGCCCTAATCGTGCCCTTATAATAGTTAAATATAGAGATTAAGAGTGAAAAAACACTCCTCTAAGAGACTCACTATCTCGTATTAAAAAATAGTGAATCAAAATGGGATCATCTCTAATTTAGAGAATCCAAAACAAACCCTAACTTGAGGCGGCATGCTTTCATACAGCATATGTTCATGAACTACGGTTGGTGAGTTTTGTTTAACTGCAAAAGGGAATTATCGATCCAGACGACACATAAATCGAGTATTGTTTGCTTTTGCATAGGTCAGTGTAATTTCGTCGCTCGTGTTGGATATTGACTTTTGCATTATTTCAGCATTATTTGTCAATTCCACGTGCCTATATATATCGCATCGTCGGTGCATACAGATAGATGGCTAGGTGCTCACGGAATTGATTTTTTTTCTACAGGTATAGTAGTGCACATATACATATACATACATAGAAAATTTTACTTGAGAAATTATAATTTTTAGTATTAATTTTGATAATTCAGTTACTAAGAGATACTAAAATTAACACTAAAACTACGGTACCTCTTGGTACCTCCTCCTCAAGAACCGTAGAATCGCTCTACATACGCATGTATGTATTATAATGCATGCAATGCATAAACTTCAGCTAAACTATACTCAAGTTCAACTTAATTGGAGTAGGTGGGATGGTGATTGTTACGCCTCTTAATTCCAAGATTAGATCAGACTAACGAAGCGAATTGAAGTTCAGAGAAGCAATGAAATAATTAGTTAGTGACGAGGCGCCTCCAAATATGGAAGGAGGCCATACATTAATTATGAGCAACAGCTGTTTAGGACAAAAACTGTGTTTATGATAATTATTTAAGAGTTTAAATAAATAAAATTAATACTAAAATATTGATAAAAAAACTTCAAAATATTTTTTCGGTAATTTTCATATATAAAGTTGTTATATAAATTATAGCGTTTATGAGTTTAGAAAGCGTGTTGGCGGTAATACATGGATAGTTGAACTGGTCCTAACAGCTTTGGGAGTGACAGAAAATTTTGTACAGATCAGTGCAAATTAAATATGTAGATGACATGGCCTAGCTAATATACATGCATGCGTGTAGAACTAATTAATCTTCAGTCCGAATTACCTGCCATATACAACTTCTTTCAAGACTTCCTCGTTTCTCCCCTTATAAAAAGAAGAACTCCGGTCGTTGTTCAAATTAAGATGAAGCTACATATATATCACTGTCGACCAACTAGGTTTTCTCTTTCAACTCTGATGTGGCTAATTATCTTGTAAACACTTTAAAGAGATTGTTACATATGGACGGGTTTGGCCAGGTCATTACAATTTACAATACAGAGCCAATTACCTTAGCCAACAAGCTATATATGCTGCCTTGCAAGTGGAGAGAGCATATGGTCTTTTAGGGATCTCGTAGCAACTACAGTTACTTTCGAAATCTACGGTTTACTAAATAATTTAGATTTTTTTTAAGATTGTAAAACTTAATATTATAGAATTTAAAAAACAAAATAATATCCATAATCTAGAAAACAACAGATACTCTAATTTTTTAGTGGCTAATTAATACTTTTATTTGCTGCTTCTGGGAATTTTTAGCTACAATAAACAGGCCCACGACTGGACGAACGCACGCATGCAGAGGGACTAATCGCATATGTACGGTCCAATCTTCTAGCTTGTATATCAAAGTCTACGATTCTGATGGTCAGATCACGGCTATATATATGATTAAAAGAATATAGGATCCAATTTTTTTCATCCATGCAAAAGGTGTCGATCGTTGAATTAATCCTGCGCGCATGCATGTTCTTGTTCATATCAATACTCCGACTGTGAAGCTAAAGTCAGAACTAAGCCAGCTAAGGATAAGGAAAAGCAACCGGCCGTGCATGAGAAAGTCAAGATTTAATTTGCGTGCAAAATCGGTGATGACACTGCAAACAAATCGAAACTAACGCCACAGGTTGTCCGTATTTTAGTTGTTATTCGTCTTTACAAGCAAAGCTAGCTGCTGTCAAACGTACTAGTTTACTAGTTGCTACTAATTAGTCAGACAAATGACGGCATGCCCCATGCATGCAGCAGTTGATGCAGATTTGCACTTGCATTTTATAAAATAGAGGCTTCTAATTAGCCCATGATGGAATATTGGAATGGTCAGAACCCAGATAGTTGGTTTAAGTTCTAAGTTGTTTCTAAGTTTAGTTTGGACCAGCTGCACATGTCCATTAGTCAGTGAGAAAAACAGAGAGATCGATCAATATCGAAGAAGAATGGTCCAAAGGGAAATACTTCGTAAAGAAGACTAACAATATTTTTTATATGATCGAATTACTTAGTATAAAAGTTGTATAATTCTTATAGTTAGAGTTATTTATTTTAATTTTGCATTAAAATTGAAGATTAGCTTTCAGTCAAAACAGACAAATATTCGGGAGTAAAAAACAGGTAGTGACTCTTAAAAAAGGATATTAGATTTCAGGCACGCCTAAATTAGGCCCAGTTAATTGGGCCGGATGGGTAACTTCACATGGTAAGGTGGGCCTGCGTACTGTCTAATTCACCGGCCCATTCCACATTATCCAATCGGTCCGCTTGAAAATTAAATTTAATATAATTAATAAGGGACATCTCTAAGTTATTCATTTACACTACTAGTAATATATCTCACTGAAAATCAAGTATTTAATATCAAGTAAGTGTGTGCTCAAAAGTAGCTGTATGGATTAATCAGATTGAAGATGGTATGAATAATTTGGAGATAAAATTATTTTTTAAAGTATAATGTTACGATAAATTTTAAACTAGAATAATATATGTATGCATATGTATATATACATATATATACTCCTTATGTGTGCGTATATATGTGTATATATATACATAGTACGGTAATAGCTACGAGTAGACAAGACTAGACAGAGGGAAAAATGACGTGTTGGTGTAGTGGTCCGAGAACTAGTCGGAGTGGGCGCCCGCCATCAAGCTTGTCAATACCATTTCAGAGTCTATTCTGGTTTAACTCTTAGAATGAAATGTTCCGGTACCGGTCAATACCGGCGTACCGTTTCGGAGTTTTAATAAAATATTATAAATTTATTTTATATAATATTTTATTTTAACTTCATATCTCAAATATAATTCATGATTAGCGTACCGTTTCAGAGTTTTAATAAAATATTATAAATTTATTTTATATAATATTTTATTTTAACTTCATATCTCAAATATAATTCATGATTTAC
>KE371882.1:716210-731501 GCA_000418225.1 Zizania latifolia
TTTGATCGATCGATTTAATCAATGATAGCGAGATGGCTTTAATTTATGTAACATACAAGCTAGACAGACCAAATTATGCAATTAGTCAGTTATGTAGCTGCATTATGTACCATAAGAGAATTGAAAAAAAGCAATTGTGTAATCAGGAATTCAGGATGAAAGTAAGCTTTGTACATGATCATTTGAAAGAAAGCATATCCACCTTTTTATTTGTCCATCTCTCAGATCTCTCTGTCTGCATTGAAATGAACATCCATATCAACTTTTGACACGGTAGCAATTTGGTCACTCTTTACAGTACTGTTTTCCAGCAGTAAGAAACGTGATCAGCTAGCTAGCTAGCACATAGTACAGATCGATGAAAGGTAAAGGGAACTGATCGAAAGCGTGCAATCAAACCAAACGAGTATATATCATCTGTCTCCTGATGATGATTTCATTCATCAAAGAGCAATGCCGGACGATATCTACACTAAAAAAACTTGCCATCGATAATTGTGTGCAATCACAATAATTGTGTATTAATTTATATATAACTATCTACAACGACGAATAGTTCCATCGTTATAATATTGTCCTATATATCATGATCAAACACTGCAAATCTTTCTTTTTCCGATTAATATAATAATTTCTTGTCTCTCAGAGTGATCAACAGTGCAAATGTAATAGATTTCGTGATGAAATTATACTCCCTGGGTATGGTATTACATATGTAAAGTTGATCACAATCATGTATCACAATATCGATCGAATTACCACTTGTAGATTATTGAAGAGAAAATTAATTAACAAAGATACGAGATGTGCATATAGAAGAAAATATTTAATTAAGATGAGGCCAAGATAGTCAAAGAAATGACACCAACACAGCAGATGGGGGGACTACTGTCTCAAAGTGAGAAAGGGAGAGTGATTATTGTTGGGTCCAACCCTTGTAATAAAGAATCACTTGACTTTAAGGACTCTCCTAGGCCATGCTTGCATTAATTGTATTACTGTAATCATACAAAAATCAGAGTTTATCTATTGGGGTACAGCCTATTGATCTGGCATTATATTATCAAAAAATCACATGAATTAATCTTTTTTCAAGGACTCGAACTGACCTCTTCACGCTTTTCTTTTTGAAAAGTAATAGTACAATATAATTCCTCCTATCCAATATTTTTTTCGCTGGATCCTCCTATCCAATATTCACATATCAATTGTTTTAACGCTGCATAGATGGCAAACGAAGGAATTACTCAGATGTTTTTTTTGGCTTACATTTTTTATTACAAATGGCATATATGTGTAATACCCCTGATTATTGTACATTTATGTTCTACCGATCGATAGTAATATGGTGAAACATATTTTCTAGAGAAAACAAGACAAGGTTTATTTATAAAGCAACAAAACCATGCAGTTTGCCGGAGTAATATCTTTTTCAATTCGACTTGATGGTATATTGGTATGTTTATGTGGTCGTACAAACACTGTTCACGAAGTGTTAATAGATGTTGTGTTGAGTGAGCAAAAGATGGGTGAATGCAGCTAGGGTTTCTTCAGGTTGTCAGCTGATTTTCAGAAATTTTTAATTAGTATTTTGCATTGAGATTTCTCTAATTTTCCTATTCCTCCCTATATATAATTGTCTCTGCATGTATAGTGACAACGAATCCCAATACATAATTTAATATGAGAAACACAAGCAAATAAATCCCAGGATCGAAACTGCCAGGCAGAATGGATTTTCTAACCGTATGTTCATGTCAATTATAGATGCCTTGCGTTCGTATTAATGAACGATCATGTAGTGAAATCATAATGTTGTAACTATGTAATTAAATATATACTCAATATTATAGTCAAACTTTCAGTAGAGAAGTAGTAACTTTTGGTCCTAGCTATAGTCAAAACTGCAATTTGACAAATTGCACAATGTGTGAGACAGCCGATTGGTCTGCACTGCACAAGAGAGAACACACACTCCAATTAACATGACAGTGCAGACATTGTAAACGGTAAATAAAGGATTGCCCCCAAGAAAACTGGCAACCTAATTAATGACAAGCAGGCATAGTGATACTGTGGTGGTAGGTCAAAAGAGTTACACGAACAGGTGGTCCCAATCTGACAATATGTATTGTAATTAAGCACGGTTTGGTTGCAAATTGAAGAGGAAATGGAGCCCATACAGGCATAAGTGAGGTGAAAATGCATGCAGCACAAGTTCTCACATGGGTTGATGTTAATTATTACTCTCTCCGTCTTATAGATATATTCACGTTTGAAATAAAATTGATAAACTAGTGGTAAGATTAAAAGATCATAGTGTTTCTTATTAATAAGAAAGTGGTATTGTAAATGAGTAGATAAGTAGTATTGAAGTATAAATTTTCTTGATTTACGAAGTGATGGTAGCTAAGGAGAAAGAAATATAATGAAGTATTTTTGGAACAAAATTAATTAAAGAACTCGAAATAAAGTATTTACGAGATTGAGAGAGTATGAGTTAGGTATGTCATTGCCCATAACTTGTCCTATCAGTCCAGTGGATGAGGCAAAACAGATAGTTAAAACACTACCAACTCCCTGTAACTTGTAATGATCAATGTAACAGATTAATTGTTAGTAACGTGCCTCTTATTTAGCCAGCAAATCATGAGCAGACAAATATGTACATATCTCGATTTATTTTCATTCAATCACGTGCCTATATAAATGTCAATACAGCATATATTTGTGAAAGGCTTAGCTTACTGATGATGATGATGATGATGATGCATAAGGAGGCACATCAGACATCACTTACTTAGCCAGGAGGTAGGTGCAGGAGCACCAGCATACTTGCATAGTTAATTGCACGAACTCTATCGTTACAACCAATTTGACTTTGCAGGAATATAGTTGTTGACATGTTGCCTCATGAGGCAAATTGTACAAGTGTAATGGTCAAATTAATGCACTCATATATATGTAATCGTCACTTCTCAGCTGAAAATTGAAATGGGACCTAATCAACCTGCAGTCAGAATAATGCAGTTAGCTACCTCGCAGTCCTCGTCATCTCACTGCCTTCACTGCACATTTGACACACCTGTCCATATATCGACCGGTTAATTATATTACTTAAGAAAAAGATATATCAATCGATCTGCTCGTACTAGCAATATAATGTGATAGCATGCAGTATCGATCTCCCTTTTTCAGAAACTATCTGTTCGCAGGTTCGACTGATCCCTACGTATCTGAATTCAGGTGATCGGTCGCCATATATCAGTGGACATACACAAGATCAAGCTCATGCATGCATACTGCTAGCTGAATGTTTCCTTCGATCTTTTCAACCCTTCTTCTACAGTAGTACGTAATGTATAATGTTTTCACAAATCTGATCAGATCAAGACGCGGCAGGCCATCTTCAGAGCATTGAAGAGAGCAAGTTTGCCCTTTTTTTCTTATTTTATTCTCACACGCTATCATCATGGCACGAACAGCCAGTTGAGATCAACGACTAGTACGATAGATTATGAAGGCTTCCACGTGAATCAATTTGACCGATGCATATATACATATATAGTTCACCTATTAATTCAAGAAGGTTCAAGTACTGGTTGGACCAAGTAAGTTTGTGAACAACATGGTATATAATTGATCGATCGATCGACCTGTGTAATTATCTACATACTAATGTGTTTCAGCTTATTCATAAGCTAATTATCTTTCTCTGGCTTCAACGGGTACCAGTTCGTTTCAAAGAAGAATCGTCAAGATGCCTAAGATTGCTCCGTGCAAGGCTACATCAACTTATCCGGCTTCCAGAGGTGCCAAATGCGGCACCAAGGATCTGATCTAACCTGGCTGGACCTTAAGGAGCCTGGTGTTTTGTGGATGGTGGTGGTTTCTGTTGCTTTGCAGTCTAGTGAATGTGTGATACGTTAAAACTTGGCTAGCTTTTGTGGTCGGTATATGCTCAGTGGTAGTTTTTGGGGCTTCGTTTCACTGTCTCTTGGTTGAGCGACTGGAAAACGCTTTAGTATTGTTTTGGAAGTTGTGTGCTGGCACGTAAAGTCGGTATGCCGGCAAAACTCCGCTGTTACTTTTTATTGCTTTCAAGTAAAGCATGACTCCGTGTTCGGATGCCTTTTCTCAAAAAAAAAAAAAGAAGTGATCGATCGATCGACCTGTGTAATTGATCTTGAGCATTAATCTGTACTTGCTCGAGCGATCGCGAAATGCTGATGGATCGATCGACAGATGGTTCATATGTAGCATCGATGAGGTTTTGTCAGACTAGTTCTAGAATGAACACGGCCGGCTTAGCTCATGCATGGCAGAACGACAGGAGGTCTGCACTCTGCAGGATGAGCAACCCTTGCATGGGCCATGGCCACTCTTGCTTGTCTCACTCCTACAGAGACGTAGAATTAATGTACATGATCAGACAGAAAGAAAAAATGATGCGTTCTTTCTGCTACTTTTGAGCTAAAAGCTTCATCTTTTCTTGCTAAGACTTGATAATTATCCATACATGCATGGAATTGCTATCCCTCAAAAGATTGGGAAAATTTTGCTGTTGACGCCAAGGAATGTCATATGTTTTGTTCTTTTCGTGCTGCATGCCCTACTTAACGGCAGATACAGTGGCAACAAAAGTGAGATAGAGATTGAAAAAATTGCCAAAAATCAGAAGATGTGTTATTCCTTGGCAAAAAAATCCATAGTTTTATCTGAATATATATGAGAGTTTTTTTGTAGGTATATCTCGCATGCCAACTTGCCAAGTGTCACCATGTCCATGCAAGATCAGCAAAGATTTGGCAGATAGATAGTTGACATAGACACGCATGCGTATGAATGCATGGCCGGGCAGGTGAGCATATGCATATGGTATGGTGGTCATCAGAGTTAGTGGACAACATTGCTGTCAGTGCTCACGGCTCTTAGTCCGATGGGGATGCATGAGACGGCCGGCCATGAAAAAAGTTGCTGAACTTTTGCAACGACGAATCGATCGATCGATCGATCAATCGCTTTGCTGCATGCATGGCTGGTTAACTCAGTGGCATCCAGTAGTGCATCGATGCATCATGCATGCATGCGTGTGTGTACTTAGTGCGCGAGATCGAGCCCCCGTTGCTTGTCGAATCAAACGCCTTGCAAGTCAATGCATCCATCCAACTCCAAGAAACTAATCCACTGTGCATGATCCATGCATCCATCTCATCAATTGATCATCAGATCACCAAACGACAAATGAACGATTATCTTTTGACTAATAATCACAGCATGTACACGTACAGGTCGGTCGATTAGCTTCAATTAATTCGTGTACGTTCGTACGTAACTACATATATAAGGCCGGATACAGTAAATAGTAGCATCTTCGTATAATAAAATAAAGACGTCGCCGTATGCAAACTATGAGCTAGCTAGCAAGTGTACTGTGTACGTATATAATTTAGCCGTATAATTGATTAAGTTGGTGCATGCTCTTGTTTCAGGCCGTGCATTACGCGAGCACTGATCGTTGTACTATAGCATCGGTTGGTAGGCAGGGTGAATATTCACGAAATTGGTTGTGTGTTGCAGCGGATCTACACTATTGTCCACGTTATTATAGGACAACAATACATATTATTATTAGTTGATAAGTTTATACTGATACTATATTACTATTGAACTGACATCTATGCATGCACTGGCCTGCTGGACAGTGGACACTGGTGAATGGTGATTGCATCCTCGTGCATTTCCATCAAGGTTACAATAACCCTACAGTTTAGTTGGTGGAGTTGTAGTTATCTAAATAGATAAATAGTTCAGTGAAAAGAACTATGTGAAAAGACAAGATTGATGCTTGTTAATTTGTGCCTAGCTAGCTAGATCAATTCTAGCTATGCCAATTATTGTTGGGATGCATAGATTCAATTCCCAACATTTTCACATGATATCGATGGATGAGGTAGAACTACAGGTAGAGACAGCAGTGAAGCAGCTAGGGCTTAAGTTCCATCCGTCCGAAGTTTCTTATTTCTATAAAAAAAAATTGTTATAAAATGCTATGAAAATCTTTAAAAGGTTTGAATACTTAGTTAAAATAATTGGATCAAAATTATGCGTAATATATTTTTGATTCTGCTCATGTTAGAACAGCTAGGCCCTATGCACGTACAGCCTTTGTTAAGTAAGCCACATGTAGTAATTAATTCAGATCACTCGTGAATCACGCAGGAAATCAAGTCCCCTGTAGATGCAAAGAGAGAAAAATGGCACTCTGAATCGTCGTGGTCAGATCGACCTCTCGCTTTTATTCTGCTGCTGTGCTACACCCACCTCGACGACCGACGTACGGGCGCAGCTGCTGCACAACCTGTTAACAGCCGCGACTGCACGGCACTAAAATCTGATGTGCAATTTTGACATATCATGTGATGGAACAATACAATTTGAGCCTAAATGAATGGGCGGCTCATAACCATGGAAGCTTAAACCAATCACAAACGAAGCATACAATGTATATGCAGATGCAGAGCATGCATCCCATGGCGGATCTGATCTGACCGTACAAACTCCACATGTCACTGCCACTGCCAGAAGCCGGCTAGCTGTGCCATATTTTGCAACTCAACAAGAACCATGTACAAAATAACCTAGGATGAATATATGCATCTCCATCAACCTATAATGTATGTTTGGTATAAATCTGAAATAGATCTAGAGTCTTAAAGAAGAAGAAAGTTAGCTCCACCTATTCCGCTCATAAAAAATTGAGACCATAATACAAGGATCCAAAAGCCAAAATCCTGCCAAACAAGCCCTAACATCATATCGTGCAGGTAATTAGTCAACTCTGAAATCCCCATGGTGAAACTGAGACCTGAGCCAAGCCGACAGCGCAAAATAGCAAAAACGCCTGTACTGTACAGTGGCACAATTATACAGTACCAACGAGTGAATTCAATGTGCCGCCATGAGATATCATCAAGGAGATAAGCATCAGTAAATGGCAAATGTACAACATTACGGTAAGTCTGCATCATTTTCAAGTAACGAGTTCTTCAGATTTTCAGTGGCAAACAAGACGCAGCAAACAACTGAACACTGACAAAAGTCCAGGAGTTTTGCCTTGCTGCATATCAAGGACAAAAGCGTCAGACCCGATTGTAAGAAGCGCTATGTGCAAGGTAAAAAGACCAAACTCGGTACCGGATTCCCCCCTTCCGTTGCAAGTGTAGATACTTGCCAACAGTACAGTAAAAAAGAACGGCGAGCGGATTAACTTAAAACAAAAGACATATATCGTAACTTCTCTTTCATATATGTCTATCTCTCTATATATAAGCAGTGCCAGCAGCACCTCCTCCTGTACCTACAACATCTAATGCATCAGCTGGCGAGGTGCACGGGGACGCACTGGAGTCTTTGAGGGGCTCACCCTGAAATATCAACAGGCAACCTCGGTCATTTCCAGAACCAATAGATAGTAAGAAACCTTCTAACACGTTAAAGACAACATCTTTACCTTATTGGCAAGGAACCCAGTATCACACCACTGCAGTTGAGAGCAGCAGTGGCACTTTCAGCCTAAATATTAACCAAAAAAATGAACCGTGAGATAGAGATTAGTTATGAAAATGAGGAGAATAGTTACTTCATATAATTGATATAGGAATATGAACTTGAGTGCCCTAGATACCCAGCATCAAAAGGCTGAAGAAAGAAAGACAGCATGCAAAGTAACAATTATGAACAGTATTGACAATACATCTTCAACAGCAAGCAGTGCTGAGGGCATATCAAGTTAATGCACTTTAGCATGATGACAGCAACACTGCAACAGCATTAACAGTTCAGGTAAACTGGTAACTTCTCAATCAAGAGTACATAGGACCACTTCAGGGTTTCAGGACATGATCTTAAAAAACCACCTACATTGCCATGCACTGCTAGACATCAGATCATAATTCACTGGTACCAAGTACCAACCTACAAAATCTGTCACTAATTGACAGATAATCATTGCTCAGGAAAGGCTGATGGAGAAGAAAACAATCAAACAGAAAAGAATTATGTAAGAAACCAAATACATTCAAACTCATGTTTACACAGTTTTCGCTCAAAACATGGCAGTCTCTCAATTGTTCTCAAGCTAATTTATTTGGGTGATTGGAGCTAAAATCTCTTAGATAAAGCAGGGTGGTTTCATCCTGGTTTGGGCTGATCAAGTATAAGAATCTACCTGTCCAGGAACCACAATAAATTGGCCAGAAAACAAATCCTTGGAGCATATTTTCAGCTAGGTGAAGTTGTGAGCAGAGTGCTACGTGTGTTATCAACTAGTAACCTAAAACTTTAATAGAAATGTACCATGCAGCAATTTTAGACAAATATGAAACAGGCAAGAGATACCAACCATCATAAATTCCACAAAGGCGATGCGAGTAGAATGGTGGTAGTCACCAAGCAACCTCAGACGATATACCTGTAATGGAGGTATTGCAATGAGGGAATGAATTGTTGCTTAAAATTGCATTTTCATGGAGGTTCAGTACGATTGTGAAAAAAGGTTGACACAAGGAATGACCAATCACCATTCACCAACCTCTCCACATATTGACTCAAAGAACAATTTCACATCTGCCTGAGAGACCTGTATCAAGTGCATCACATACCGAAGAAACATGAGCATAAAGAATATCGAGATATGGAGTACCATGGTAGAATAGCAAACCTTCTTGTCAATGTTTGTGCAGTAAATAGTCCTTGCACACATCTCACGCTCATCATCAGACTAGAGACAACAAAAATGGGGATCAACTTCTAGACATAAGATGTACATGAACTAGAACAAACATGAACAATGAAATTTATGCAAATATGTGAATTCCACAAATTCATCTTACCCTGGGCAGAAATGTTGGGTTGACAGGTGCAATTGCAGTTTTTGATGGCAGAACCCTGACAGGATAGTACCCAAGCACAGTTCCTGACAGATTTAGAGCAGCCCTTGCACTCTCTGTGGCAGAGCAGTTTTTTAACCAATGGAGAATTGATCCAAGTGTATGCTTAATTATCATTCAGCCACTTACCCTCATCAGTGAACTCTATGAAAGCAAAACGAAGAACTGAATTTGGATCCCCACACATACGACAGTCAACAACCTTCAGAAAGAAAAAAATCAAGATTATTATGAATTGTAGTCTCAGAAAGAAACTGAGGAGCCAGAAAAATGTACCTGCCCACAGTTAATAAATAGTGCTGCCAGTTGCTCTTCAGTGACCTAAACATCAAGAAAAATAAAAGCTATCAACCTGCATAAAGTTTCCAGTTTGCAACTACCATAAAAGGAAAGAAGTTACAAGGAAAACAGAATATTGTTTGGCACGATAAAACAGCGGAACACTAACACAAATATGGAGTTCAACAGGCTCCACAAGTTGATTTTATAAACTTTATCCAGTACTTAAGGACACAGTGGCTAAGTGAAAGATAAATAAGAAGTAATTTTTTAATGTTGAATTAGGCATTACAATACAGTAGCCAACATCTTCATAGACCTCAGACTCTTGTAGCACAATTTCATCAAGGGAAACTGGTTCAAAAAGAAAGCTTTCAGGTATTAAAAAACATGTTCCAAACAAAGCCAACAAAAAAGATACGGTTGGAATACTGTGTAGCTGCATATCTTAACAAAGCCTCACTTGTCTACACAGAAGTAGCAAGTAAATTGCTTCTTGCTAGTAGTCTGTGCCACATAATTAGAACAATGCAGAGCACACAAGGATTCTGCTCTACAGCTAATACATTAATACAACAAAGCAAAATCATATGAGGAAATAAAACACGAAACATCTTGTTTCAGCATCATATGAGGAACAATAAAATATAATTACGATCGGTTTTGGCTTGGGTATATGAGCAAACCAATAAACAATAATACAGTGCCAACTTGACAAGACCTAACTTTATCTCAGAAAGAACCATAAAGAATATATGCAAATGCACCTAGAAAATTCATGGATTAACAACTATCAGCTAACATTCCAACTACAATGTCAAATTCATCTCTGAACAGTGTGAAAAGAAAATTCCATATGAGCCATCTTGCTACACATATGTTTATCTCAATAGAGATCAAACCATTGATTTTTTTAAAAATGCATTTTTAAACTTTAAGCACAATTAGCCAAGAAAACGGCTACTATTATGACAGAATATAAATCCATTGAATGTGTACAGATGGCAAGTGCACGGCCACTACTATCATGAGATACATACTGTGTAAATACTAAAATAAAAGGCACAGAAATACCACAAACTGGAGTGCTTGTTTTTCTTTTCTAAAGAACAGACATGCCAAGAGAAAAAATAATATGTGGTTATTACCTTATACTTATGAACATGTCCCTGTCATACAAACATGGCAAGAAAAGCGCTGTAGTTTTACTTTTATTAGGGAAAATACCAAATCCCAGAAAGGATATGTATACCTAAATACCTAATTGAACAGTGATCATCCGGCACTACAAAAGAAATGTGTTCACAACAACAAAGCCTTTCAATCCCAAGCAAGTTAGGGTAGACTAAAGTTGAAACCTAACAGGAGCCATTAATCAAGGTTCAGACACATAATTAGCTTCTCTCCATACACTTCTACTCAAGGCCAAATCTTTAGGAATATTCCATCATTTTAAGTCTCTTTTTATTGTCTCCTCCCAAGTCAATTTCGGTCTTTCCTTGCCTCTCCTCACACTATTGTTGCGCCTCAAGATTCCATTATACACCGGTTCCTTTAGAGTTCTCCGTTGGACATATCCAATCCATCTCAACCAGTGTTGAACAAGCTTTTCTTCAATTGGTGCTACTCCTAGCCTATCACATATATCGTCGTTCCGGACTCAATCCATTCTTGTGTGTCCACAAATCCAATACAACTGTTGAGCATGCCGTCTTTTTGTAGACCAACATTCTGTATCATACAATATTGCAGGTCTAATCATCATTCTATAAAACTTGCCTTTTAGCTTCTATGGTATCCTCTTGTCACAGAAAATGCTAGATGCTTGTTACCACTTCATCCACTCAGCTTTGATTCTATGGCTAACATCTTCATCAATATCCCCATCTATTTGAAGCATCGATCTCAAATATCGAAAGGTATCCTTATTGGGCACTAATTGACACCGCTAAGCATAGCTATCAATTGGAACAAGATACAAACCCTATCAGACACCTCAAAGAAAACCTACAAGACCATGCAGGAGTGTCAATATGAGATACACGCAAGGTTGTTATGGCGGTGTGGCGAAGCGCGGATACCTAACACCTTCACAACTTTACAGCGACTATGGCGTGTGGTGTGGCGACGCCATAGACATATCAGCATGGCAAATATACTATGACATAAAAATATCTTATCTCTAAAAATTTCAAAATTTCCATCTCTTAAAAGACATTTAAAACAAATTATGAACAGTGACTCTTTCCTTCTTTTTCTATTTCCTTCTCTTCCTCTTTCCTTCTCTTCCTCTTCCAAGCTCTAGCCACCCCCGGTGCTGCCCAATCCCCGTTGCCACCCGCCGCCGCCCAATCCCCGTCGCCGCCAACTGGAGCGCCACGAAGGCGAGGCACGGGCATAGGCTCAGCAAGGCCGTCGTGGGCATGGCTTAAGCGCTGCCCTTCCCTTCTCTTTCTCTCTGTTCCAGCCGCCCACCGCTCACCAGATCTGGTTGCCGCCGCCCGCCAGATCTGGCCGCCGCCGCCCGCCGTCACTTTCGGCCAGGAGTACTGCCGCTGCCTTTGGCCTGGATCTGCCAGTCACCACCGCCCGCTATGCCTATAGTGTGGCGTCGCTGTGGCGAATAGCAAAAAACCACCACAGTGACATATCGTCGCTATAACGACATATATCGTCGCTACAGCAACGATATAACGACGCCACAACTATGGATACACGCTGATCACATGATTGAGTAAGTCAGAAACCACACATAGTACATCTATTAAAGGCAAAGAAGCAACCATGTAATCTCATTAACAGACAATCATAAGATCAGTCTGAACTGTGCGGCACCAAATAGGAAATCTCGTGCATTTAGATAATGCTATAGATAACTACTACAGTAGTTTGTCCATAAGTTTGTCTCTTAAAGGGACTCATTTCACCATTTTCTCTTTCACTTCTTCATTTAATTTAGTTTTCTTGGAGCACGTGCAAAGCTGGCTCTTATATAAGAGCCCACTCCATTTTTTCTTGCCTCTCTCCTCCACATGTGCAAAATAATGATGTAAGTAGGCTATAAGCCCCTTATTACAGTTGCCCTATATGTTATTTCCTATGAAGACTACACAAAAAGGAACACAAGAAGCAGGGTTCATAAATTAGGATACTTGCAGAAATACATTGCTTAGTAAATGAACTCTTACATTTATGGTGGCTATGTTGGCACATATTAGATGAAATCAGTTGCATGTGTAAAGCGACAGAGGCATACACGGAAGTAACCCAGGGGACATGTAGCCAATACAAGTGCAGGACATGTGAATAAACCAAAGAAGATAATAATGCCAAAGTAAGCAGGGAAGAAAACAAGAAACCGAACCCAATCACAAGAAAGGAAAATACATCCATACAACTTTCTAGATTCCATACGAAATAACTCACCCAGACTAGAGGTGCAAAAGTAGACCATAGTGAGAAGCGGTATCCAAATGTGCAAAAGCAACAGCAGGATGACACGCAGTGGCAACATGATAGGTACGGTGCATCCCAGGCATCCAGCCATTACAGTGCAACATCGTCTGGTCTCATGATCTCATCGATCCTGCTATGGTTTATTCCCCTCTCAGCAGCACGGGTGACACACAGAGTCACAAATCTAACTGTGCAATCATCGCAGCAGGCACCACAAACAAAGATATAGCAAATTGACATCAAAAATCAATGCATAAGCGAAATCCTAGAGGGAGGGGACGCAAAATTTGTGATATTGACCGCTTCTATGGACGAACGAACTAACGATGCATTGCAGAAATGGATCGACAGAAGTAGAGAGGGTGCTGTTACAGATCCGTGGCCTGACCTGGTGATCGATGTCGGAGACATAGACCGTCCGGCGGATGACCTCGTCGCGCTGCGCCATGCTGGTGCGGCTGTTCATCCGGCGCTTGCCGGCGTGTCCTTGGCCGCCGAACCCTCCTCCCCCCTTCTTCTGCGGAGACGGACGAGCAGACGGTGGCATCAGAAACACCATAACCCGGCAATCGACAAGGTCAAACAAAGCCTGTGTGGTCCTTGACTCCTTACCCTGCCGCGTCCTCCGAGGCCATCGACGGCGGGGAAGCCGACGACGCCGCTGTGCCCCGTCGGCGAGGCGACCGGCGTGAAGCCCCCTCCGTTGGTGGGGTAGTATCGGTACGCGGGACCCGGGGCAGGCGCTGCGGCGAGGGATGGCGGGACGAACTCCTCCGCCATAGGGTTGAGCTTGGAGAGGAGGTCCTCCAGATCCCGCATCTCACGCTCGCCGGCGTCCCCCTCAGCTGAGGCAGCGGCGGCGGCAGGGGCGGCATGGTCAGCGGAGGTCTCGACGACGGCCATCCCCAACGGATCCTTGGGCAGAGAGGGTGGCTGGCTGAGACGGGGAGGGTTCTGGAAGGTTCGCGACGGCGGAGCGTATGTATAGGCGAGGCGAGGCGAGGCGGAGGCGGATCGGGGAGGAGGAGGAGGAGGAGGAAGAGGGAAGGAGACAGGCGGCCAACCGCGGGGTGCAGTGGTTGGTGGCAGCGCAGGAAGGCTAGTGGCGCATGGGATCGGCGAGGCCGTAGGTAGAGGGGACAGCAGAATCAGCCGTACCGCAGCTGCAGCCGCCCAAGCCGATGCCTCCCCTCTCCCTCTCTCTTTCTAGAGGAGCAAGAGGGGCAGGAAGAGGAGGAGAAGGCGCTTTGCCTTTTTTGGGAGGAGAGGAGAGGAGAGGAGAGAGGAGGTGGATTGCTCCGGTACGGCGACTCTCTCTCTCTCCGCCGGGCAGGGCTGCGTCGTCGTCGTATTTTTGCCGGGAGACCCTCCAATGTCCGGAATTTTTCAGGATTGCTCCGGTCTGTTATGGAATCTTGGACACGATTCTAACGAGGATCTTCAGAATGATTCTTAGATCCAATTCTAAAATGAATTTTCAGAAGGAAATGACTAACGCTAGGATCGTATGATTTAAATGTTAACGTTAGACGCTTTTTCTAGCTGTGCGATGTTGATCCTACGGCTTAAAAACTCACGAGTGTAAGATCGGGGATGTCACTCGCGCTTGCAAAACTCGGTTAACAAGTTGCTAGGCAGCTATATAACTGGAAATTTATTGAAATAAACTGAAATACTTATGACAACATCGCGAAGGATTAACCGTAACATCACGAAGATTAATTGCAATGAAATGAAATACTTATTGCAACATTGCGAAGAATTTATTGAAACAAAATAAAATACTTATCGCAACATCACAACATCAAGAAAAAATTACTGGAACAAATTTTTTAAAATATATAAAACAAAACATGGCCTTATTGCCTGAACTAAATCTGGCACATGCAAAGTTAACTAGCAATTGGTTGCACTGAAGCAGTCTCCCTTGGAAATTTCTACATCTACAAGAGACACGAGGTGTCCGCTATTATGGGTTTCGATCGGTGCGGAACTCCGCCCATGCCAAAGCATTTTTCTATTCATAATTCCTACCAAACTGATGAAAATAAAGAGACATTAACATTTTGATGCTAGCTGGAGAATGGAGATAGAGTTCATGTGTTTGTATATGCACGAAAAGAGGACCAAATTTTAGTAAGTTTAATTTATGGTGACTGAAATAACTATTTACATGGTGTACTGCTCCTTTGGTCCTAGCTAAAACAGAAGCTTTTTGAAGTTCTACTACTTATTCCTCGTATCAATTTATACAACTCATCTATAGTAATATGATAGATATTTGTCATAGTTTTAACTTTGAGATCTATATTAAATTTAAAGTTTACATGATGAAATAAAATGATTTAGATGTCTCAACTAAATACGTTTGATCCGTGTTCGATCCATCTATAATTCTAGATTTAAGATTAATTGATTTATGTTTAACTAGTTTAATTCTGAGAAATCTTAGAACTAAAGTTGTTGTTGAAATATATAATGAAGTGAAGTTTTACTCCAAAGAGAAATAGAAGGGGACGGCGATGCAAGAGCAAGAGACTAGCAGGGCTCACATGTGAGAAAGAAAAAGGAGGAAGGTTCTTGCTGTCTTGCATCTGCGTAAGAA
>ASSH01052092.1:0-20124 GCA_000418225.1 Zizania latifolia
CCAAACCCTAGCCGCCACCTCTCTTCTCTCCTCGATTGCAAGTGTTGTGATTGATCTCCCGGATCTCGCAAGTGGTGCTAGCACGCTGGCGCGAGGTGATCCTGTCTCCAAACATGTGGATACCGTAGAGACACTACTCTAATAGTGGTGCTCATCTTCCTTCCGTGGAGTACACCGGATCGTAGGATCGCGTCATCTCCATCACCAGATCACCAACGAACGGACGGAGCCGTGAGAGGCCGATTGAGGACGCGCTTCATCAACTCTACTTCCGCTGCCCGAGCGCATCTCGAGACTTGAGGTAACGATCTATGATCCCATTACACGCATGGTTCCTAGGCTAACAGGGTAAATTTTTAAAATTAAACGCTAGCGTAGCCTCCCTATTACCCAACACTACGTGCCTAAGGTAACGATCTATGGTACCTCTCTAGCAAGGCTTCCTGGTGTGCATGGTAGAAAAGTTTTGTTTTCCCTATTTTCTTCCTTTGCCTTGATGTTTGTACTATCACGTCATTTAAATATCGTATAAATGAAGAACAATTAGGTCATTCCACCATGTTTTTAATCCTTTTTATAGAGAATGTTTCTTAATCCTCATGCACAGTTATATAACACCGTGTAGTACTAATCAAAGGATTAACAAATATTATTAGTATTTGCCTACATGCCAAAACATACATAGGAATTGGTGCTGTACACTACCTAAGATTGAACTATTAGTGACAGGTAATAATATCTACTAGTGATAGGCGTGGAACTCGTCGTCACTCTTATGTGTCAATAAAGGCCAGTCATTAGTAACAGATGTCTGCCCATCACTAATGGTCATTAGTGATAGGATGACATATACACCTCTCACTACTGGTCAACCACTAGTGATGAGTGTAAATATTGGCCCATCAATAATGATCGGCCATTAGTGACAGGTATAAATGTCAGCCCATCACTTAAGGGCTGACTATTACTGATAGGCCAATATATATACCTATCATTATTCATCTATCGGTAGTGACGAGCCAAACTATACACTTAACACTAATGCATGTTAATAGTAACATGTATGTATGTGTATCCATTAGTAATATGAAGTCTAAAAGCCTTGTAATAATGGAGTAAATGTTCAACTTATAATAATAAAGTGAAGGAAATCGTACTAATTAATGAGACCTCTGATAACAAAGTAATCTCTTTCGGTGCGCTCACCATTCGGTCCTTATGTTCTTGCTGATTCAATATATCATACGGTGTTCCACTTAGTGGCAAAGCCCAATAGGACCTAGTGACCTCCCATGTTCTATACACCTATTATAAAAATTTCCTTCGGGTGCATATAGCCAAGGCCTTAGCAACATAAGACAGACATGATTCCCTATCAGATTTGATGGCTGACGTCGACAATATCAAGGGGTCAAGACATACGAATGATCGTTTCTTCTTGTATTCCTGCCACATTAGCCTGTAGAAAAAATATTTTAGATTGTATAATTACATGTTGACTAGTACTAAATGGCTAGGTTAAGTCAATTATAATGTCTAGCATCGCAACAAGCTCACATCTAGAGTATCTAGATTGAATAGATCATAGAGATCATCAAAGCCAATAAGAAAATAGGTGTCACATGTCATCATATGTCGATTTTTGTAGTGGACCACAATGGTGTTTGGGAACATGTAGGTTACGATAGCATAAATCAAAATTTTCTACCGCGCACGCCAGGACATTATGCTTAGTGAGAGACCATGGATCATTACCATTGGGCGTGCAAAGCAGTGGTAGAAGTGTTGGAGAAGTGATCTGATTCAACACGTGAGCACCGATGTGGTCGGGAAGCAGGCGATCCGATCGACAAGTCCACGTCTGATCGCCTTTCCTTCAAGCCAATAACGACAACGATCCAATATCCACACTGATGCTGATGCGAAGGTTGATCTGACCAACGAAACAGTGTAGATATGCCTCCACTGATATCCACACATCTAGGAGTGAAACACCAACCAGAAGTGTACTAGCACTCGAGCGGTCGGTGAAGTAGTCGGGCTCAGGAGAGGCGACGACTAGGGTTTGCTCGTGGTGGCTAACAAATTAGCATGCTATATTACCAAAAGCATATGTAGCAAGAGCCCCTCGTCTCTCATATATATAGACGATCTAGCTCAGACCCTCTTAGGCTCAGCGGGACTCTATTCGAATCTCTATTTGATCTGTTTGGATCTCTATCCAAAACACTTGGATCTCTATCCACAATAAGCCAAATTCGAATCCGATTCAAATTAGGTGTTCTATCCCATTAAGTGTGTAACCCTTTAGGTTCACGTATACTTCATTAGTATGGAAACTCCTTTCCAGTACCCTACTAATAGCGGCCACTAGTAAAACATATTAACCCAAGTATACGTAAAGATCATATCGACTGAACTCGTAATGTTTCTCATGTACAAATCCCTTTGCTACATGATACTGATTGAGCACAAGGTAAGACTTGTGTCATCCTCTCAATAGCTCAGACTATATTTGGTTCAGCTTTTTCAATCATTTTTTTGATTAGAAAGCTAAAAGATAAACCAAACAGATTTAGGGGCAAACCAGCTTTTTCAAAGGCTACAACTTTTTCCTCTACAAATTGGAGAAGCTGTGAAAGTTGCTTTCATTGCTTTCACCCCAACTTTCACAGTTTTTCAGTCCAGACTTCACAAAAAATACCCACTATGCCATTGAAAGTTTGGAAAGTTGCTCCTACCCCAACTTTCATAACTTCTCAGTTTTTTCATAGCTCACAGTAGCTTTTCCATAGCTCATAGCTCATAGCAGCCTTTTTAGAATCTACAGCTCAACCAAACATACCCTCAATCCCTCTCTCGATCTCTGTACTAGATTATAACATGTGGTTGACTCCTCAATCATGTCGGCATGGACATGCACTTCCATAATCCATTACATCGAGGGCCAGAGATATCTCTGGTCAATATTCTCCACCAAATCAATATATGCATCTTTATCAATTCATAATATGTTTTTGTTGCTCATATAATCTATATCACCAGCCACAACTTATCTTGACTATCATCAGAAACAATTCAATCTACTTCATCATCATTTAGCCTTCTTTATAGTGTTTGTTTCAAATTTCAAATCTCTCCTTGAATCCGTGTCTTAGTAAATGGTCATAAACATTATCAGCTCTTGAAAACTTCTTCTCATTCTTACAATCGTAGTATGGATATCACATTGCAGTCTTCTCCTAATGCTCCATGTCTGCTATAGTAGCACTCATAAAAGACTTCACCTTGCTAGAGTATTCATTGCAAGTATGATAATCCAAGTACATCCAATCTCTTGATGTCATCTACAAATTTGAGAGTGTCTTTCTATAAATATGAATAGTTACCCAGTCATATTATAATCTAACACTTCTAAATAAGAGACGACGTAATTGGTTGTGCAAATTAACTTAATTTTATGACTTGTTTGGAGAAAAATGTAAATTTCTCATCCGTACTAAAAACTGCATTATTTATGGTAATATGCGACAAGTGCCAAGGAACATAACAATGCATCATCAACTATAATTTATATAACATAAAAACTCATCATAAAATAGATCTATTATTTTATTTTGTTGACCACTCAACTAGATTTAGTACAAAGTTACCTATGAAGCAAATGTAGTGACTAAGAAGTAAATACAGTGACGGATAAGAAGATACCACTATTATTGCCACTATCGGATCACCATGGTTATTGGTGCCGCTGTCGGCTGGTGGACCTATGCCTAACATGCCAGCTCGCCTAGAGCCATTGGTCGGTTGCCCATTTGTGCATGCGAGTGAGTTCTAAATGTCTCTAGAAGCTAGATACAGGGATGGATGTGTTCAGTCTACTTATATAGTAAGTACTAGTGACAGACGTCAAAAGAAACCAATCACTAAAGATTGGCCTATAATTTATGACATCATTAGTGACATGTCTCCTTTGACACCCATCACTAATAATGCTGAGCATTAGTGGCGGTTGTAATGGAAACCCGTCACTAATGAGGAAGGGTATCATTAGTGACGGGTCAAACCAAGATCCATAATTAGTGTTCGACATCATTAGTGATGGGCAAATAAAGACCCGTCACTAATGATACCCTCCCTCATTAGTGATAGGTGTAAGCTAACCATCACTACCAATCTATTAGTGATGTGTGTCTTATATTTGTAACAAAAGCTTTGTCACTAACGACAGTTTATGTGGTAGTGGTATTTGCAAATTAACATTACTTTTGTAAACACATAAGACTGAAACTAGCGGCAGAGTATTTCTTAAACAACATAAGACTACAAAACTAACGGTGGGGATTCTCTTCGTAATGCACCTGTCGTTGAGTTATTGATATGTGAACCCTACTCAACTATATGTCAATGACTCAACGATGGGCAATAAATTTTAGACTTTGTTACATGTATTAAGAACATGAGTAAGAAATCTATACTACTCTCCTTAGGGTATGTGGGTGTAGGTCTAGAAGTGATTGAATGGAGTAATCAAATCTAGAGATATTATGAGTATTTAGAGGTAAAAATTAACTTTTATATGTAGAAATTGGCTATATTTAGAATAAATTTTATACTATAAAACTTGTGAAGCGACTAGCAAATAAACATTTGCCTTGTCAAGGCAGAGATAGAGATGAGTACACCATGCTTTATTAAACTAAGTGCCTGCTCATCATGATGATTAGTTGAGTCTTTATATAGTCATTCACACTCACGCCAAAGTGAATGAAGAAAAGCTAGCAGGCACTGCATCGATGGCTGCAGTGACAAACGAGAGATTCTTTTCTGCTCATCTTTGGGAAGGGAGCTTGGAGAAAAGGTGAGGAGTGGCTTAAGCACCGGAATAAGTTTACTTTCCTTTTACTTTTTCACCCTGCTTTCGATCTGCTAGAAAGGCATCCACGCACTTAACCCTAGGTACTTTTCTTCTTTTTCTTTTACCTTTATTTGATGCCATTTTACGTGCACTATTGACCAGGCTACGCTGGACAGATGCTACTGAGTACACTCCCAACCATTCATGTAGGATGATGTCTTAAGTATTTATTATTCTGTCACATAGAAAAAAAATATGATATGACAAATAAATTAATGAAGAGAGAAACTATAATATAAAGAAACTATATCTAAACTAAGACACCATATTATCACAATATCTAAGACAGAGATGGAATATGATTGGATGGAAGGTAGAGAGAGAAATAAGATACATGTATATAAAAATTAACTTTGGGCCCACACTAAGATATTAGGGTTGAAAGTATGGTTTCTATAGATGATGTCTTGTTGACATGGCAAGATAAGACACTGCCTAAGAAACTATGGGTTGGGACTGCTCTGACACGTCGACGGGATTCTTTTGGCTGTTGGATCCTCAATGTATATGCTGCTTAGCGGTTGTAGTTTATAGATAGGAAAAAATAGTTAGCCTTAATTTGGAAAGTTATTTGCAAAATATATTTTACATACTTGAGAAGGTATTGAGAGGTCCCACAAATTTTATAACTAAAATTTATAATAGAAATGTGATACTGCACCAAGAACCGTAAAATCACTCTATTTGCAATGTTCATAGCGATCAGTTCATGAGTACCATTATTACTCCCTCATTGTTATGTTTGACATGTTTACCCCTTTTGATATGATGCTCTTTTAGCTCAATTCATGGCCTCATTCATCATTTTTCACTAATTCAATTCGAGTATGAAGTTTTAATACTCCTTCCGTTGATTATTCTAAGTGTATTTTGATTTGAAAGAGTTAATCACTACCTTAGACCACTACCTTAGACGAAACCATTAGTGACTGATAATAACTAGCATTAGTGACATGTGTAGAACTCGTCACTCTTATAGCGTCAGTAAAGACCAGTTATTAGTGACAGATGTTCACCTTTCACAAATGCTCCACCATTAGTAATGGACGTCTATCTAAACCCGTTACTAATGGTCGACCAATACTGAGAACATATACTTACACCGATCACTATTAGTCAGGCATTGGTGATGGGTGTCTATCTACAATCGTCAATAATGATTAACTAACAATGATGGGTATATACCTACATCTGTCACTAATACATGACCAATAGTGTCGGGTGTAGGTATGTGTCTATGTCAGTGTATGAACATCATTAGCAGGAATCTAATGAAACCCCTTTGTGAGTTCGGCTAGGGGTTAGGAAACTGAGATTGCCTTGTTATGGAAAGGAGATGAACATGATAGAGTTTTAGATAGGTTCAGGCCATTGGGAGCTGTAATACCCTAATCATGTGCCGTGTATGTTTATTGAGGCAATGAACAACTGACAAGCAGTGCACAAGTTCTTACTTATTTCTTAGACTCAATATGGGATTCAGACTCAATATCACCTCTCACAGTCTTAGTCCTCACCTTATATGTACCTAGAGGGTACCACAACAACCAAACCGAGGGAGATAAACCTTATCTATACATCATTAGCTATCCCTGATCATCTGACACATGCTTTCCTTTTTAGGTATCATCCCTGCAGCTTGCTCTCTGCGTCATCCATAGCGATCCTTGTGGCCCCACCTATCGGCATCTAGGAAGAGTAGATAAAATGAAAAAGTCTAGAGGACCCCCAAGTATTAGGATGTAGATGAATATTGCTCTCAACTAAAAAACCAAGATTTTAACCCTCCGAAGTAATCTATACCGGATAAATAACCCCCCGAGCTGGTTTACTGCGACGGTTTTACTGATATGACAGTCCATGTGATAGGAGATGTTGAGATGGTTGTCCACGTGGCTGCACGCTGGAATCTAAAGAGTGGGACCCGCTTGTCAGTGACACAAAAAATTCTCTCATCTTCTTCCTCCTTCCTCTTCCTTCTTCCTTCTTCCTCCTTCTCCTGGTCGAGGTGACTAGGCTAGCGAGCGGGGTGGCCGAGTGAGCGCGAGGGCACCACGTAGGCTAGGCGCGAGGGTGCTGGTGGCGTGTCGCACAGGCTAGGTGGCGTAGGAGCGGGGGCGCATGGGGGTGGCGTGGGGGCTCGACCATAGCACAGGCACGGGGGCGCATAGGGGCTCAGGCATGGCAGCGCAGGGGTGCACGGGGGCTTGGCCACGGCGTGGGCATGGGGGCACACCGAGGCTTGGCCGTGGCGCAAGCGTGGGGGCTCAGCCACTGC
Organism: Zizania latifolia; assembly: GCA_000418225.1. NCBI lineage: Eukaryota > Viridiplantae > Streptophyta > Magnoliopsida > Poales > Poaceae > Zizania > Zizania latifolia. Next base: position 7,197 of record ASSH01052092.1, read on the forward strand.
ACCGTGGGCATGGGGGCGCATGGGGGCTCGGCCGCGGTGGCACAAGCGTGGGGGTGAGTAGGGTCTTGGTCGTGGCACAGGCATGGCTACCACAGCATGGATGGCCAGGGCATGGTGGCCATAGTGCGAGCGACTGGACGCAGGTAGAGGCAGGTGGCGGTCAAACATAGGCGGTGGCCAGAGGAGGAGAGAGAGGAAGAAAAAACGAAGGAGGAGGAGAGAGAAAGCAATAGGAAGAACAGGGAGGGGGTCCCACTTGTTAGTCACTTAAACCAAACCAAATCAGTAGTCAGGTATCTACATGTACTGCCATATCAGCAAAACCATCAGCGTAGACTACCATGTCAGCAAAACCATCGTAGTAAACCATCCTGGGAGGTTATTTGTTCGGTATAGTTTAGTTTGGGGGTTAAAAGCCTGGTTTTTTAGTTGGGGCAATATTCGTCTATAGCCTAATATGTCTTCTAGATTTTTTCCTAGATAAAATGTAGTAGGGCTCGGTGGTTGACGTGTAGTCAAAGGTGTCATTCTATAGGATACACCGCTTCATAGGCCATGCATGCCTGATATGAGAAGTTGGTGTAAGTTGTCTTATCGTCCATGCCACATGCTTGCCTATGCGGGTAGATATTGTTGTGTTGCAATAAATGGAAAAGGCATGTGACAAACGAGTCAAGATGATGTCCCCTATCATAGCGTAGTAAATGCATTGTTGGTTGCTTGACCCTCAAGCATTGCAACCATAGAGCCATGTGGGCACGCAAGCACGGGGGCGAGGTGCTCAAGGGCAGCAATCTCAGAGCCCTTTCTCGAGGCTAGAGCAGTATAGAGCCCCCGAATAGAGCCTAGGGGGACCAGCTCAGGCCTTGTGCCCCTTAGGTGGGTTCATGTCAGTCCCCGAGGCTAGGTGAGTGGATGATGTGGCACCATATCGCCTTTCACTCGTAGTAGTGAGACCTCAGGTCCTATATCACTGACAGTCCATCACTAATGATTGTTATTAGAGACAGGCTAAGATGTACAACCCGTCAATAATAATTATTAATAGTGATAGGCATTTATGTACGGCCATTATTAATGTTAAGACCACATTAGCCAAATATATAATTATTGCGCTACATCATGAAGTATTGCTAGGATTTGGTAGTCATCTTCTCCTGCAAACATTTGGCACACAACAAATAATCCTATACTCTCATATACAAAAGAAGCATCAGAGATAATTTCATTGGTAAAAGAACATTCCATGAAGAAAAGAACATACCATTATTTAATACATTTTTTCAACTCTACAATCCAATAATTATTACAATTAATGTACAATCAAATAAATAAAACATCAAATATCATCTTTGAAATGGAATTTTCCTTTTGGTGAGATAACTTTTGACATTATGAATGTGGACAACTATCTGCGAATAGTGTGCAATTTAGAATCCTCGAGAGTACCTTCCAGTAACCTAAATTCATGTTAAATGAGCAGTTTTGGATTAGTCAATGTTTACAAAAGTGAGAAATAAATTCAAAAAACAATAATTCAATAGATCGTCATATCTTACCTCCGACGATATTAGATCTTTGGCCGCCATGGCAAGCACCATATGATAGAAAAAAAACAGAACCCACGTTAGTTGCCTGAAGGTTGGGTTTAATATTGTAGTTAAAATACATAATTAATGAGAAATAACTTTATTAGATAACATAAATAAGGACATGTGAGGAATTATATCCATTGTGGTTCTATGTACTAACTCCTGATGTTCCGTTGAATCTAAAGAGCCACACATGTCGAAAGCCCTATAAGCAAGTATGGAAAAAATTATTGCACTTAACAAACATTATAGAAATGTTCAATTCATAATAACAAAAGTAAAGAAAATCATACTCATCAATGAGGCCTCTGATATTAGAGTAGTCTCTTTTGGCCCGCTCACCATTTCGTCCAAATGGTCTAGCCGAGTCAATGTATCATATAGTTTTCCACTTAGTAGTGGAGACCAATAAGACCTAGTGTCCTCCCATGTTGTGTATAACCATAATAAAATCTTGCTTCAGGGTATATATGCCCATGGCCTTTAACAACATAAGACAGGCAGGATTCCCTATCAGTTTAGATAGTCGACATTGACATCATTTGTACATTAAGAATTGTAAAGAGTTGTTTCTTCTCGCATTCATGCCACATTAGCTTATGGATAAAAAACAAATTATTTAGATTGCTTCATTACATGCAGTTTATAATGAATGCCTAGGTTAAATTAATTACAATATCAGTATCACAACAAGCTCACATCTAGAGTATCTCGGTTGAATATATCATAGAGATCATCATACTCGATCGGAATGTAGATGTCCCTAGTCATCATATATCGATTTTTGTATTGGACCACGATGGCTCTCTTATTACTATTGCAACCTTGAAGGTAGTAGGATCATTCAATTACGGGTTTCAAAAACATCATCACTAAAGATGCATCAATAATAACATGTGTCCTTTTCACCCGTCACTAAAGATCGACCTAAGATTTGGCACCCTGCATGATATCATTAGTGATGGTTTATAGAAAACCTATCACCAATGCTAGTATAGACTCATCACTAATGATACCATCCCATTTTAGTGATGAGCTTAATTTTGGCATGTCACTGAGCGATCTTTAGTGGCTACTACTATCAGCTGGACCATTACTAAAGATCTAATGACGCACGTTCTTTAACTATCACTAAAGGTTATTTTTGTGGTAATGAAATAAATTAATAATTAAAATTTAAACCAATAATATATTTCAAACTATAACATTAAATTTATAAAAAATATACCAATAGAGTCATTTGACACAATATTATGCTTTTAGCAATTAAGAATATATTTTGTAAGAAACAAATGATCAAAGTTTAATCCTGAGACTTTCTAAAATTAAAATATACCTTATGGTAATTGATATAGATTGTAGCTTTCAATTGAACCTATTCAATGGGAAATCTATAATACATTAAAAGTAGCTGGTGGTGGTGACAGTAAATCTACACCACCATAATCCTTTTCATTGATATGTGGGCTATTATTATCATTAACATGTGGTGACATGGTGTTCTTTTAATGTTGTAAATTTTTTTCCGTTGCAACTCACGGACATTTAACTAGTAATATCTAAAATTCTATAGCAACATACATCTATTTCAGAACTGAAATAAGTTTATAAAGAAACTATTATTACTATTGCTACTGTTACTATTATTATTATAAGTATGCCTGTCAAAAAAGTTATATATATATATATATATATATATATATGAATATGAGGCGTGCTTTCCTATGTTTATCTTGTACTAGAATCTCACCAATATGCGATGTCTGCCACTTACACATTGAACAATGCCAGCAGCTCCTTAATTAGTGAGCTTGTGCTTTGGAGGGGAACAAAAAGAGACATTCCATTACCACGTCAAATTCGGCAACCTTTGGGAATTGAGTGACACTACAGCTTTAGCTCTGTCTTTGATTTGAATATGCGTCTTACCAAATGTTTCAAAAAGGAGAATGTCTGAACCAAATTAAAAGCCTACCTTGATGCTAACAACAGCTCGCCTATACAAGTCTAATACTCCGTCTTTAGTTTTATATCCTTCCGATTTCTAAAAGTAAGTCATTTTAAATATAATTTCAAATACTAATGAATGATTAATTAGTGTGTACTTTTTTTATTTGTCTCTATTAAATACAGTGTGAGAGTAAAGACAGCACAGGGACGAGGAGAAAGTAGTACACCATAAGAGATATAGACGTCCAAAATACAAGATAAAATACAAAACGACTTGTTTTAGGTAACTCTTGATAGAAGTCTAAAACGACTTGCTTTATGTAATTGGAAGGAGTAAGTTTTTTTATCTTTTTAACTCTTTTATAAATGTAAGTTGTTTAAGAATATTTCCTCATCTTTTCTTTCATTCTACTCTTATCAAATAAATTATATCTCTCTGACATAAATAAATAACTCATATTTTCTAAATCAGAATAAATAAGAAAAAAATAAAGTTATTTGAGTTAATTTCTTGATTTTTGTAAACAAGTACAAACCAAACTATATAAGAAATCAAGGAGGGAGCATTCTGTCCATCCCGGATCAAATAATTTAAATGTTATCCTAAAATATAATATATTATATATGTATAGTCTGTTTGGGGAGCTTCTGATAGCTACAGCTATTCTAGAATTTGAAGCTCCCTTAAACGGTTCAGATTCTAGACCTAGATTATAAAACTTAATGGCTGTAGAATCTAAAAATAAACTAGAATTCAGAAACTAAGAAATATCAACTTCTCTATATTTTCACCTGATATAGATATTCACCGGCCGCTATTCAGAATAGCTCCCACAAACATGAACCATTATTCATTCAGTTTTATTTCTATCTTAGCCTATCTTCTCGTTTACCACATACCTCTCTTAAATGAGGAGCGTCAGAGTATTGACTTTGTCCATATCTTTTAAAAAACTAGCATTGTATTATGTGGCGGAGACAGTAGTATGTTATGACAATAGTTTGCTCAGCATGGACCAACTAGGACTGGCATAGAAGCAAAATAAATTGCTTCTTTTCTTCTACCTCTGTTATAAAATATAAATATTTTCAATAGAGATTAAAGTTGAGAATAAAATATTATGGTATTCCTCGTTAAATGAGGTATGATTGGGGTGGGTGTGTGGTTAAGAATAACATTGGGAAGATATTTGAACGAGGGTGATTGATGGGATAAGTACTACTCCACACATTAGTTATATTTTGGTACAAATTTCAAAGGGTACAAGAGCATACATTTTAAAACGGAGGGTAGCGTTTACAATTAGAGAGTGTAAATTAAATACTCCTACTTAATTATATTACAGCAAAAATGACATGTTGTTGTGGTAATTCTACTCGAAAATGTGATAGTAAATTTGACAAATAAAACAACCGGATCACATTATGTGAGAAAAATTTAGATAAAATGCTCGTCAGGAATGAATATCAGGAGAAACCAGAACATTTAATTCCTTGGGAATTAATATATATGAGAAAAATTCCTATATGTATCAAAAACTAGATAAATTTTTAAACGTATTGCGCATAACGACATAAAAAGAAAGGAACCACTCCCCGATAAGTAATTTGTTATTTGTTCCCTCTTTGAAGCACGCAATCCAAGTAACGCAGAAACATTAATTTCAGCCATCCTGATTAATCCAAGTTACAAAGGCCGGCATTTTTTCCAAGGTCGAGGTATATTTGCTTTGCCCCACCAAAAAGTGAGAGAAAAAACTCCAAACACAAAAGCAACTATAAAGTTCCTTTTTTCAAAATAAAGACGTGTATAAAAAATTACAGGGTACGTATATATGAATAAAGATCACCCTGAAACACAAAGGCCATCTAATTTTCTTGTGCTTAAAGTTCTGATCACCTTATCACGCGTTGCTCTTCTTTTTACTAAAAAGAAGAAAAGAGAATATGCATCAAGTACTTCCAAAGATAAGGAATCTAATACTGTACACGTATATACGACCATTTAGTACATGAGTTTGTGCACTTTTCGTCAAAGTAGACCGCGCGTAATTGTAGACGGATATATGTGAAAAATATGTACTATACTCCAACTCCAATGATACATACCTCAGAAGGGAGTGTCATCACTAAAATTTTTCAGTTTCCCCAACAATTTACTTCTAACAGTATTTATTTGATGAATAACTGGTTGGAAAATGTATGGCGATGGTTTTTTCCCAATGGTTTTATCGCTGTTATGATATACATCTATCTTATATTATAGCTATTTATAGTATTTAAATTTTATCTCAAAATATAGCTACTTCTCTATCTACTCCCTCGTCTCAACTAATCATAACCATCTCTCATTTAATTTCTCCACTTACTTCCTCATCTCAACTAGTTATAATCATTCATCCTTTAATTTTGCATCTCTTCTTAATCCCTAAGAAAAAATTCTAGAAATATTTATATTATGGAACAGATGGAGTAGGTATGAAATCCAATGGTGATTGGATGTACTATAAGTGTGCATGTTCAACGTCAAGTCAAACCGGGTGATCTAGAAAACACATCATGTTGATGAAGGGTTTGTACATTGAATTAGCTAGATCATACATTTTGAGCTAGGGTGCAAACTATAGATGGCCAAAAGGCACATACCTGTTGGGCAGACCCAAAGCATGAAAATTTTGCCTGGCTAATCATGGCATGACATCGCCACCATCGGGCTCACGCTAGCATGGCTCATATCCACATGCTATGCTTGGGCCTCTACCTTGGCTCGTAGCACCGGCTCTAGCATGGCTCGTTAACACCGCTAGCCTAGTAAGCCCATTACACCATTCACATATAATGCCCCACCCCCAAATCCCTAGCCCCCATTCTCGTCCTCTTCACCAATCAAGAACTTGCCCTCATGGCCTTGCCCCTTGGCCCTCTCGCTTGGTCAAAGCTAGGCCATCCATAACCATAGTCAACTCTCTTGTAACTTGGCCTCACTCTGCCTCCATCGGCCACCGTGCTTGACTAAATTTGCCATCTCCACCTATCGAATAGATCTAGGAATCCTACCCCCTCTCCACTCTCCTAGATCCAGATCTAGGTCCACCATCTTCTCCCTCTCCTATCGGTGGTTCACTGCTGTCGCACATCGGCACGCCACCCGTTTAGCCATCACTCCATCTTGTCCTCCTCTCTATCTCTAGTGAGTGGATTCATCCCCTAACACTAGTGTCCCTTGTTCTAGTGTTATCCACTCCTTTGCTTGTGATAGCCACCGATAGAACCGGTGCTCCCATAGCACAGGTAACTTCCCCAAACCCTAACCCTAGTCCCTAGATCTCGCATCTTCTTGGTATTTCTACGAGTGTAACACCTTGTGTGTTCTTCTTGCGATCCATTGAGTTACCAGCATGCTGGCAATGGAGCCTCAGGATGATGCGACCTACATCAACCATGAGCTTAGGCTAATAGGGGGAACCAAAGACGATGACATGGGTCAAGATGATATGTTTGATAGTAGTGCTGCCAATGCCAATGTAGAGGACCCAAACGCGATTTAGAGCGAGGGAGGGGTTGCGATGAATGTGGCAAACTCTAGCACCAAAAACCAGATGAAGTCATTCACCTCTAATGTGTGAAATGATTTCGAGCAACTCTACAGATATGATGCTAAGTGCCACCACTGCAAAGCCACCTTGTCTGCTAATTCATCAGGTGGTATAGGCCATTTGCTCTAGCATCAGAAAGGTTGCAAACTAAAACATTATCGTTCAACTATGGTTCAGTCCATGCTTCAATTCAATCTCGATGGTACTGTTCATTAGTGAGTTTGTGTTCAGTCCATGCTTCAATTCAATCTCGATGGTACTGTTCATTAGTGAGTTTGTACTTTTTTCCTATCTAGGGTTTTCTCACGGCGTGTGGATTTTTACCTAAATAGATTTTTAATGAGGCAGCAAACCCATATGAATAGCTCACATTTATATTGTGTATTTGAAGTTCAAAATTGCACGTATTATGTGTTGGAAATGACCTGATGATTGAACTTTTGGTTTGAAAAGATTAGGAAATCTGAGAATTTATAATCGTACATATGCAAGAAATCTTTGTGCATAGTGCTTAGACCGATACAAAATGATTGGCTAACTGGGCCAACACGACACAGTTAAGCCTGCTCCATGTCGTGTCTAAGCCACTAAGTGAGCCTGCAAGCTGACTCGACCTAGCACGAGAGATAATTATGACGTGCTAGCCCATGTTTAATCATGTCATGCTTTGACAGGCCTAGGTCGTGCCATGATGTGTCGTATGTTTCGTCATCTATAGTGCAAACCAACCTAGCCCCTTTCCAACAAAAAATCCTTCTCATTTGTTTGAATGTAGAATTGATGCATATTTCAATCTACTTGTTGTTACCTTTCTAAATGGATAATAGATAGCATGTATACATATCTTATATATCTATACAAGACTTTACATCCAATAATGCAAGCAATTAGTGGGTCCTCCATTACTCCATGCATTGAAGTATACAAAGAACATTTATATCAAATAGCCTCATCGTTATGCCCCTAAACTCCACATAGATTTGGATTCCACAGTGTTAGTGTGCTATAGAGGAAATGGTAGCTTGGGTAGAGAAGATGGTTTGTGCCACATCCAAATCCAACATCTAATGAGGAAAGAGATGTCATGGTCAACCAAGGTTGAGTGCCATTGGTGAGGAGTAGATCCAAACACCGAGGGGCAGATAAGCTGATGGAGGATTCCGATGAGTGTATCCTCTTGTTGGGTTGACACTACCACGAAAATAAGCTTTAGTGATGGAGCTTTACTGACGGATAATTGATGCGCGTCGCTAATACACTTTTAGTGACGGACCGTTTTGGACACGTCAATGATATTGTCTTATCAGTGACGGGTTGTAATTTGGCCCGTCACTAAAGAGAGGGCACCTCCATTAGTGACGGGTTTAATTACCACCCATCACTAATGGGCATGACGGGCGGCAACTATCACTTTTTACTAATGATTCAGTGACGAGCGGTAGTTTCTACTCATCACTAATGGCTAGATCATTAGTGACGAGCAGATACTATCGCCCGTCACTGATAATATTTATAAATAGGTGGGCACCAACAGAATGATTTCATATCGCGTAGAACACTAAACCCTAGTGGCCACATCTTCTCCTCCGCCATCGCGATCCACGCCTTCCGCCGTCGTTCTCCTTCGCCATCGCGGCCTTCGTCCCATCATGGCCTCCTCCTCCGATCTCCGTCCCATCGCCGATCCTCCTCGCCACCGCCTCAAGGTCCTCCTCCTCCTCCGACATAGCTAGAGTTTGTGAGTTTGTGAATATGTTGTATGTGAATATATATGTTGTATGTGAATATGTATTTTGCTTTGTGAATATTTTTCTTTGTGAATATATAAATTGCTTTATGAATATTTTACTTTGTGAATATGTTGCTTTGTGAAAAAGTTGCTTTGTGAATATGTATGTTGCTTTGTGAATATGTATGTTGCTTTGTGAATATGTTGCTTTGTGAATATTTTACTTTGTGAATATTTTGCTTTGTGAATATGTTGCTTAGTGAATAAAAGTTGCTTTGTGAATATTTTGCTTTGTGAATATGTTGCATAGTGAATAAAAGTTGCTTTGTGAATATATTGCTTTATGAATATATATGTTGCTTTGTGATTTAGGGACATGACAAGCCTCCTAAGTAATCAACAAGGCACTCCCGCCGGACAACATGCTTTCACTAGTAGTTGGATCCCTACGATACCAACTTATGTTCCTGACAGTTACTTAATAAAGATCAATCATCTAGTCAACGGCAGGCGTCACCAGGTTTATACATTGTACATTGCATATTCTGTTTATGTGCTAATAAAACTAACAAATCGATGATATTTTATCTTACTGTTGTAGTTTCTATAAAAAAAACTTTGGTGATATCAATAACATTCGTAAGATATTAACAAGAGATGGGTATACCACAGAGGTTGAGGTTGTGAGCTGTGAAGGCAAGGTATGCCTCCACAAATGGTGGCCCGAATTTAGTAAAAGAGCCGGCCTAACCCAAGGGGACTATGTTACAATAAAAATGGAACAAGCCCCATTGACTGTAATTGTCAAATTTTATACTAACTTTGGTGATGAGAAGGCCCCAACAGCTATAAAAGTGGAGGACAACGATAGTGGTATCGATCTATAGCAAACTGTTCAGGTATTAGATATGCATATTTTGTTTATGTCCTTAAATTGGTTTTTTATAATGTCAGAGGAGGGTCCTAGCAACGCTGCGAGGAACAAGGAAAGCGGATAGCCAGGGAGGTCGACACCGACCAAATGGAACAATTGAAGGACATCTGTTATTTTAATAATCCAACAGATGTAACTCCAGCAAGGAAGGCTCTCCTGCAAGACATCTCGGCAGGTTTATCCTCTGAGACTCGGTTATATGTCTGCATAATAAATAACTCGATCATCAACAAGAAGTCAATGGTAAGCTTTTTGTATATGTCGATGGTTAACTCGATCATCTATGCACTTAGCTTTGTTTAAATTTTATTGTTATAGTACTTTTTAAGACAGTACTGTGAGAAGTACATCACACCTCACCTACACCAGCAGATCACCGAGATTCAAGTGGCAGCAGCAAGGTCTAAGGCAATCCCAATTGTGGTGCATAAATCTACGGATGGACAGTGCTACCTAACTACTGGTTTTAGCTAATTTCTTCAAGATAACGCGTTAGAAGTTAGCATAGTATCCGTCTTCCATTTCAACATCAATAATGGTGCAATTGAGGCTATCATGTATGTGGTGTAAACCTGGGGTATGATATCTTCCTATCCATCTTACTTTTTACACTGATAACCATTGTGCATTTTGTATTGATATAATTCTATTTTCTTCAGGGAGAATGAGTACTGGGTGACCATAAAAGAGACTGTAAAACTAGACATGTACAGCCTTAAGCAATTCATGGCGGGTAGACAGAGAGAATCTCCTCAAGACACTATTCAACCTCTTGAAGTTAGAAGTTAGCTAGGCGTTAGAAGTTAGTAAATGCTCTTATGGAACTTTGTTTTAGCTATGTTCTTCGAGATAACTAGTTAGAACTTAGTGAATACTCTTATGAAACTTTGTTTTAGCCATGTTCTTCGAGATAATGAGTTAGAAGTTAATATATGTGATACTAATTTGGTTATAAATTTTCTGTGATGAATTATCTGTGATCTGTGATAAATTGTCTGTGATGTGCTCTAGAATGTTGGATATGTTGGCTGTCAAATCCTGGCTTTGATTCAGGATGCAGACTAAAAACAATTATTTTTTTTAAAATGACCATAATATTAGTGATGGGTGAAAATAATCACCCGTCACTAAAGAAACCTTTAGTGACGGGTGACATTATGACCCGTCACTAAAGGGACGTAATAGGTGAGCCGATAGGCCCCTCTTTAGTGACAGGTGAATATTACCACTCGTTACTAAAGGATGACCCTTTAGTGATGGGTAAACATCCGTCACTAATGATGTTACATTACTGATGTGATAAGAGTGACGGTAGACTTGTCCGTCACTAATAAAGGTTATTATCCGTCACTAATAGGGTATTCTGTAGTAGTGTGACAACAACGAAATCCAGCCATCACGTGATAGGAGAGGAGAGGAGAGGAGAGGATGGGAAGAGACTTTAGCTAGAAAGGGCAGCCAAACGATGGGGCAGGATTGGAGAGGGAAAGCATGTCTGCTATGAGAAAATGGGAAATTGTGAGGATAGGTAAGTAAGTAGGGGGTATATATATATATATGTCATGTTATTTTCCATCTAGGCATGCCTCAAAAAATTCAACCTAAAAATGAATGAGAAAAATACAAGGGCTCAAATAGAAAATAGAAGGAACTAAAATAGAAGTATTATCTAGGGGGTACAAGAAGCTACCATGTGGCGAGGGCAGCAGGGGGAGAGACGAGCACAGGTAGGTGCAGCGAGAGGCGACCAAGGTAGGGGCAGCCGAGGGCAATGGGAGGTGACTATGGGTGGTGGGAGGTGACCAGGGCAGTGAGGCAGCATAGGGTGGTGATGTGGCTAGCGAAGATGGTGAGCCTATCGAGACTGCGGCGCTGCTGGCATCGATAACTAGGATAGCAGAGGGAGGAGGCAATGAGCCAGATCCCACACATGGGAGAGAATGAGAGGAAATTGAGATTGTCGGAGCCCCGTGGGAACGACCCGTATGTTAAATAATAAACCCATACCCAAACCTGCTTTCATGTTGGGCTCCGACCCAATAAACTCGTGGGTCAAAAATCTGACCCAACCCTAACCCGATAGAGGCGGGGAGGTCCCCGATGAGTCTCTGGCTCTTCCACCTCTAGTTTTTCCTATGACCATGTCAAGAGTAGGTCACTTGTATTGTAAATGCTCTTAACACCACAGTGTCAGGTGCAGCTCTTTGATTGATAGGTAAACTTTGTTCTATACTCCTTAAGTACTATGTTCGATTAAATTGATGATCTTGATTGTGAATCTTTATTTGTTGAGTTATTTTTCAATGTCCTTTTTAAGCATGTTTACATATGTATTTTATTTGTTGGCGCATGCCATTGTGTTTAGACATGGCATTGTGTGGACTGATACTTTGTCATGCCTAATTTTTTATCCGTCCTCGGTCAACTACTATATGATGGTGGATATGTGGTTAGAGATTGATGAAGCGGAAAAATGAGGGAACACCCCGTGCGTAGATTTACATGTATTTGTAGACAGAGATGTTTAAATCGATATTTATGAATATTAGTTAATTTTTAGATCATGTAATTGTGTAGTTTTATAACCTAAAGTAAAATCTAAACTATTTAGAAATTAAAAATTTAGAGGTTCTAACCGAAGCTACCAACCTCGCAGGCCGGCTATGCAACCCCGTCGATAAAGAGGCAAACCCCTCTTACATATCACATAGTATGATAGAGAAAGTTAGAGAGAGACAGAGACAGGAGGCATGCAATGCAAATGTGAGGCATGCAGTCTATAAAGATAAAGAAAAAGCATTAATTCGCAGCACAAGGAGAAGCTAACCAGTCTGCTACCGCCTACCAGTGCATTGGTGGAGTAGAGACACACTGATAAAGGGAAGCATTGCTCCATCCATGCACACTTGCTAGTGAAGTGAGCACCAGTGGAGCTTCCCTGAGCTTAGCTTGCAGAGGTGGTAGTGAGGGGAGAAGGGAGGAAGAAGAGGACGAAGACAAGGTAGCATTGCAAGAAAGGTTCGTTCTTGGATTGGTGGGAGCTGGGAGGGATACGTGTGTGGGGAGGGGAGGTGAGGGATGCGGGCGGGGGCGTACACGATCCACCAGTCGCTCACCGCCGAGGCGG
>KE371883.1:8373-20000 GCA_000418225.1 Zizania latifolia
CCACTCTTTTTATAGGCTAGCTAGACATAGGAAAAGACATAACTACCCTTACGGTTTGTAGGTTCCAGACTTAGTACCTAAGGGCAGAAGTGGAATTTTTACTTTAACTTTATTTGATGCTCCGCATAGCATAGACTTCACTACACTTCCGCACTGCGCAGATTTCATCGGGGCTTTGCTTCATGTAGACTCCATCGAGGCTTCGCATCACGTAGGAATTTGTTACTGGCTTTGCACGTGGCTTCGCTTCCAGTGTGCAAGCCAGGTTTCGTCAATGCCTTCGTGTGGTTGACGGTTTTACGCTGAAACCATCAAAGCGCTTATCGCCCCTGCACCATGTACCGAGATTGGACCACCACGACCCCGTAGCTCCTTCAGCTCGGCGACCGCCCGTCTGTGTACCTGAGTTACACATGACTAGTGCAACGACAAGTCATCCCTTCGAAGTGCCTCCCTTCAGAGTCCCCTTCGAAGTGCCTCTCTTCAGAGGGCTTCGTTTAGCCTCCCTTCAAAGGGCCTCCCTTCAGAGGGCTTTGTCCAGAACACCTCCCATCGGAGGGGCCTCCCATCGAAGGTCTTCGCTCATCGGCTGTTGCAATCACTCATCATCTCATATTGGAGCCATGAGGCCCACAGTCTTCACTATGGCTCCTCACTTTGGCTTCTTTCTTATGAGAGCCCCATGCAACTCAGAAGTGTGGTGCAAGGCATCAGTGAAGCAGTTAATGATATCATGCTCCTCGATGTCTACGATGGTGGTTCTCTTTTCATGGAATCTCTGAATGAAGTCACAAAGCGACTTATCTTCCTTTTGCCGTAATTGTTGTAGGTCATATTGAGTCCCAGGCTTCTACCACGTTCCTTGGTAGTTGTCGATGAAGACTGAACAGAGTTGTGCCCAGGAGTCGATAGAATTTCTCGGTAGGCTAGAGAGCCCGTTATTGGTAGATGAGGAGAGCATGACCGAAAGGTAATTAGCCATGACCTCTTCATCTCCTCTAGCTCCGCTGACGGCTGTGTAGTAGAGTCATAGCCACTGCGAGGGATCCATCTTGCTATCATACGGCTCGATTCCCGTAGGACGGAATGATCTTGGCCACCTAACTTGCCTTAGGTGACTCGTAAACGTGGGAAAACTACCATGGTCATCTCGGCTTCTGCTTCTTCTACGATTGCAGTGATTTCGACCCTCGATTGCATATGAGTCGTCATGATCAGTGCTACTGCTGATGCTGCTATGACTGTTTTCAAGGTTGCCTTGATTGTCCACTCACTTGCGGATTTTAGAACATAACCTGTTTCGTCCTCCCGGGGGCAGCGGCGGTAATGAGTGACCGCAACATGGATTATCGACAGGTGGATCCTGGTCATGCGATGGTTGATACCGGTCTAGATTGCCATCCTCCTTGTCCTTTGGGGAAGGAGTCAGTGGTCGAGTCAGAGCCAAGGCTAGGGTGTTGATCTGCATTGCTATCGCCTGGGCCAAGGCTTTCGCTCATCGCAGCTTCAGTGTCTCAAGGAGGGAGCTGAGAGCCCTCTCGATTGCCACCAGATTAGTGGCTGGGGTTTTGAAGACTTTTTCTTCGTCGAACTCCAAAGTGAATTCATCCTCAAGGTTTCGGTGAACCCCGTTGTCTTGTTCGATCTGGTTGCCTTCGGTGCATCGACACCGCTCACTGCTGGTTGTAGATAGCGCCCCTTCAGCCATCATGATAAGATTGGCCGGAAATCGAAGGCCGCCTGGTCATCGATCAGCTTTAGGCTTGCTGATCAACTCAGTCTCCGCCCACCGACATCAGACCGTTCGACCCTTTTCACCAAAGAAGATGATGTAGTGCTCGGGGCCAACCGAGTCTTGGGCTTGACTCGGCCGACCACCTTGTCCGGAGGCCAAAGAAAAAGCTGAGTCTCCTCGTTTAGTCAATTCGTGAGTAGCGCTCGACGATGGGCTTGATAGGATGAACTGTCCCACCGAGTTCCCGACAAACGTCAAACTCCTAAATACGAACACAGAGCCGGTGGGCACGAGGAAATCTAAAAGAGATCCCATCGGATCCTGGTGAAAGCGACGTGATCCCCTACCTGGCGCACCAACTATTGGTGAATCACTGAGCAGTCCACCCAAGGGGATACCCGAGGTGGTGATTAGATGTGTGTAAGGGAAGCGCAGCACCTTCAAACCTGATAGTTGACTCTAGAACACAAGAGCCAAGATTTATACTGGTTCGGGTCTCCCAAAGAATAACAACCCTACGTCTAGTGTTTTGGTGTATAATATGGTGGTGGAGCTTACAAGACAACATGATTAAGCTTATGAAGGCTTAAGGGCATCGAAAGTAAGAAGAATATGATGAAGTTAGATGCCTCTAGGGGTGCCTCGCCTCCTTTTTATACTCAGGAGGTGAGCCCAACAATCCAAGACTCTATCTCGAGTTGATCTAGGATTGTCTACCAAACTCGGGTGCTAAATCCTTAATTACAAGGATTCTGATACAAACATATCTTTTTATGCCATATCCAGAGTTCATCTACCCGATAAGGACTCAACCTTCCTTATCGGTGCTGAACCCCTCTCCATGGGCTGTACCAGACGATCAATGCTAGTCTTGGCCTGCCCTTGGTCTGGACTGATAAGCCCAGTCGCAGGGTACCCGAGGGTCACATTCTCGACAATGAGATAGGCAATGAACACAATAAAATAAGGCCTAAATCCTCTTCATCATACTTTACCTACATAAACTTAATGTCAGCAACAATTTCCTTGAAAGTGGAGAGATGATCCATCATAGACTCACCATCTTGCAATTTGTGCTATTGTGCAAGAATAACTTTTGCTTTAGGTGCATCATACTGGTCTGATATTTCGTCATGCAAATCTATTCCAGCTTCAACCACAGCGTTGCAGCTGTTTTCTCCTTGTACACCTCTTGGAAAATATTATTAGATAGATGAAGATGAATATGTGTCATAGTCTTATGGTCTTTTTCTTATCATTATCAGATCAATCCTTTTCTCTCTTATTGTGCAAGAACGCATCATCCAAGTCTTGTTATGCAAGAACGGCTCGCATCTTCACTTGCCATAATAAGAATCTTGTGTATCAGTCGAGGAGTGATAGATCATACTTCAAACTCGCCATGGGAATTAATCCTGAAACTGCTACCATGAAAAATTGGATAAGCCTAGCAGAATCATGAACCTTGGTGCACTTCCTAGGTGGACGAAGCAATGATATGGAATTCTCCTGGTAGGATAGATGTGTACCTAGCAATTTCCCCCAAAATTTTATTTTTCTTTCTTTTTTCAGCCTCGGGAACCGTGCGCTAAAATTAATTGAGGCTGGCCTTTTCTCCTTCTCACTGCTGCTTGGTTTTTCTCCTTCTTGGTTTGTGTGCACTGCAATTAGGGCATGTTTGGTTACCTGCATCAGCCTTGGCTCGCATCCCGTGTGTAACTTTTGCTATGTTTGGTTGCCTGCACCGGTCTCTGAGTAAGGCTGAGCGGATGCAAAATTGCCCTCCGGGCCAGGCTGAGCTCATATGCAAGGGGTGACCTTCGCTGCTCGTACAGGTTGACTTGGTGCAGCCACGCTGCAACCGCACATGCAGTGTTGCAGCCGCACTGCACCCGCACATGCAACAGCTCCCCCAAGTCCCTAACCGCCGTCCTCATTTCTCCTCTCCTAAAAAAAGCTAGGGTTCTTCTCCTTCCTCTGCCCAGCTCCTATGGCACCATCCGGCCGCTGCCTCCAGCGATGCCACCCCCGCCACCTCCCCTCGGCGCACGGGCGACGCCAGCCCCCACAGCAGCTTGTGTCACTATTTGGAAAGGTATTTAGTATTTTTTTTTCTTCATGTTCATATGATTAGTCTCTTGTAGTTCTGAAATTTTTTAGTCTTTGATGTTAATATGACTTGTTCAGATCTAGTTATTTCAATATTGCAGGTTTGATTTATGTGGTGGATGTGTTGCAATGTTTTGGTATACTTTATGAGATGGCCTGAGCCTCTGACATTAATCTTTCACAGCATGCAAATTCTGTAAAGTTCCATTGCATCATTTTTCTTGAATATGTGTGCATTTGGGTGTAGGTTTCTCATGCTAAGATGCTGATTCTGCAAATGTGTGCCTGAATTTCTTGTGCATTTGGATGACAAACTATAGGCTGGTATTTTATTCATCTTGCATTGATGAATGAAAATTGTCTAAATTTTTGAACATTTGTCGTTTCAGGTTTCAGAGCAGTGGCAATACTGGACATTTGAGTTTGATGAGAGATCTATGATGCACATGGCGACTTAATTAGATTGCCAAAGAAACTTTTTTTGCTTTGGACAATGGCAATTAGGAAAGGTCTTATGTTTGTTGTCAGACAGAGATAGATTGAGTTCTACTAGGGAGTTGCTTAGATTCGAGTTCAGTTTTTTTTCTTTCAGTTAGCTCAAAGAGAGATTTCTGATTTGAAGAAAGACGTTTTCACTGAATTCTAGCTCAAGGCTTGCAATTAATTGGTGCCTCTTCTCTCCTCTTGTCAAGCCTCAGAATTGGTGATGAGGTGATCTGTTCTTTTGGGAATAAATCTATAATGTTCTGTACAACAACTTGCATATTCTTTTATGATGAATGACATTTTTCATAAGAGAACAAAACGTGTAAGTTGTGTATTTTCGACATAAAAAGTAAACTATGATGTTCAGACCTGTCCCAGTAAATAAAAGTAAGTGGATAAAAAGTAACACTGTGACGTTCGAACCAGTCTCAATATATAAAAGTAACATAATGGATAAAAAGTTACACTAGAGATAAAAAAGTAACACATATCATGTCTATACAACCAAACACCATCTACAAGAAACAGTATGCAGAGATATAACCAACCAAATAGCATCTCAACTCATCTAGCATCACTCATACATACAACCAAACAGAACCATTTGCATCACCCTATCCAGGCCAAGGGCAAACAGGATGTTAGTAGAGGACGCGCTGCTTCTGCTGCTCTTTCTCCCTAGTGCGGACGTGCGGTGCGACAGGCAGGCGGCTGATCAGACTTGACCGATGACTCGGCTTCAGACTAGCTAGCAGCAATAAACTTGATCTCACCGAGAACGATGGACGCGATCTAGGATGTAGGGGTGGACATAAAATAACCGAAAATCATAAACCGAATCGAATCGAAAAATAGATAATTTCGTTTTTTTCAAAAAAAAATCGGTTTTCATTTTTAAAAAAATCAGTGTTCGGTTCTTACCCTTAAAAAACCGAACAAAACGCATTACTGAACTTCACCCACATGAGTCATGACCGTAGTATCGCACATGCTAGACAAAATCTATGTTAGCACATCGGCATGCGCTAGGCCCAGCTGACCAGGCCAGCACACACCCACCAACTCTCGTAGGAAACCTACCTTGCCACCACATTCCCAATCCTACAGACCCAAGACCATAGCCGACTTGCCGAGGGGCGCAGCCGCCGCCAGCCCACCACCCCACGTGCCTCACCTCGCATAGCCATCACGCGCGCCGTGCTCGCCCTGCTAACCACCGCGCCACACTCTCCTAGCCGCCTGACCGCGCCTGGCCATCACGCCTACCGGATGCGCTCCTGGCCGTCGCACCCGCCAGATCCACTCTTGGCTGCCATGCCCATGGGATTTGCCACGCCCACTGGATCTGCCATGCCCAGGCCACCGTGCCCTGAAAACTTTGATAAACCAAAAAACCAAACCAAATTTATTCGATTTTTGGTTTGGTTTTGCTAAAGCCAGCAAGGTGTTCGGTTCCTGATTTCTGTAAATCGAAATTCCTAAAAACCGATAAAACCGAAAAAACCAACTACCCACTCCTAATGCAATGGTTGTCGAACAGTAGATCATCTGTCAAATGGCGACACGATGAGTGGAATGGATCTACAAGCTCTGATACCAATTGTTAGAGAAATATATACATAACAGAAACATGAATTTTACATAGAAAACTCTTACAGAAAAACAATAGGCACCAACTAGCAATAATCACTATTGAGGAGTTGATTATAAATGTAGGAAATGACATCACCTTTTCCCATGTAGCTTACAAGAGTATATATAGGGAAAATAGAAAGAGTCATAATAGATAAGAATAGGAGTTCTATTAGGAAAATAATCCGAGTTCTATAAAAAAACTAATCTAAATATATTGCTAACAGAAATTCTGGTCACATATTTAACAAAAAATAGTGTAAAACATGCGAGATTATATCAATGTCTAAAATATTATCTATTTAAGAACGGAGTTATTATTAATTGTATTGAATTTGGTGCCATAAAAAGGGAGAAACTGAGTCACGACTGTGGCGAGAAAATTGTAACTATGCCACTCTAATTCGTTCGCTTTGAAAAAATGCCACCCAATACAACGCAATTGTAAAAACGCCACCTATTTCATGTGTAACTAGTAGTTTTACCCTTTTGTGCATTTTCTCCCATTTTCAATTTTTTTAATCAAATAAACCATATGAAATGATGAAACTGCCCTTCTACATATTTATACGTATTACAATCATGAGTTCATTTTTTTCTCAAGAGTAATCTGCCACCCCTCACGCAGGAGAGAGATCTCCAACCCTAGACCTCGTCGCTGCAGCCCTCTCACCGACACGGGTGGCGGCCGTGTCGTCGGCCCGCGCCGCCATGCTCATCGCTGCAGTCCTCCTCCTGTCACTGCCGTCCTACAGCAGACATTCAATAACACGCTCAAGCTGATCCCTTGCCTGTGCATCAACAGCAGTTCTTGTTGCAGTTGTATATTCACTAGGATTTGACAAGAAAGCATTTACTTCAGTGGGAGTCTTCTCAAGTAAACCCTCAAACTTAGACCTAGCCTAGGTTAGGCTGCAGCTATGAGCACAGCGGTGGCTTATTTGATGGTAGAGAAGGGCAGTTTCACCATTTCACATAGCTTATTTGGTTAAAAAAATAAAAATAAGGAAAAAGGCCCAAAAGGATAAAACTGCTAGTTGTATGTAAAATAGGTGATATTTTTATAATTGCGTTGTATTGGGTGGCATTTTTACAAAGTGAACGAAGTAGAGTGGCAGAGTTACAATTTTCTCGATTGTGGCAAAGCAAATCATCTGCAGCTAAATTTTGCACAAATCCAGTTATCCATCAATGCTTAGGATGAACATATCGACAAGGCCCAGAGCTGAATTTGTACTCTGGGCTTGCAAGTTGCAAGCAATCGATCACTTGTTCTTCTTCCTATTCCTGATGATGAGAAAGATGATTTGGAGACAGCACCGTACCTATGATTTGGAGGCCCCTGAACGAAACCGTGATGGGGCCTAAATTTCGAAAAAAACATAACCAAAGAAATAAAGCATACTTTCACTTATTATAAAGCTTCAAAATATATGTGGTTCTTACACTACTAATACTACTAACATATCAAATCTTAACGCTAAAACAATATAATTTATACTCTAAATCTCAAGCAATAAATTGACCTTATGTTCTACTGAAAAGCATTATCCTTCTAGTATTCTTTGAAATGAAATCTTCAATTATGAAACGGTGATGACTGCTGAGTTGTTGACTGTTGAGTGGTGTAGGAAGCTGGGAAACAAACTAACCAAGCATTCAAGCAAGACAGCAACTGAGCAACACGGCTGAGGAGTGAGGAGTGAGGAGTCGAGGAGAAATCAGAAAGGCAGAAAGCTAGAAACTAGAAAATAATGAAGTTGAAGCGTCAAGCATCGGCGTTCAGGACTTTAGGCAAATAGGCAATCAACCGTTGCGGTGGACCGTGGAGACTGAGAATTGGGCCTTGGGCCTTGTTGCTGTGGAGACTAAGAGTTGGGCCTTGGGAGTTGGGGGCCCTGAACTTGTGCACCGACTGCACATGTCAATGTATGGCCCTGCGCAGAGAGCATGCCAGCGGTGACCTGTATCGACTTGTGGACATCGGTAATGCCCTTGACGGCAAAGCAGGTGGCGGGCGTCGTCTCTTCGTAGGCCACCTAAGCTCCCGAAGCATCGAGCCCATAGGCGTGCATGTAGTACGATGTGGTAGGGACGTCCCATGTGACCCAACGTGGTGGCGCTAGCGCCAGCGTACGGCTGCTGCGTGATCTTGAACTGGCACGCCTTGTGCTTGCTCAGGTCGACATGGAACTTGCGCCACCCATGGTCCTTCTGGCTCGCCGATGAGTAGCAGAGGGTCGCCTTCACTGCCTTGTAGCCGGCCACTGCTCGCCCCCGTCGGCCTCCTCCTAGCCCCTCCACCCACCCCCACCCCTTGCACAGCCTCTACCTGCCGCCGTGCATGTTCTCTGCCTACCTCTATGCTAGCTCCTGCCAGACCTCACGTCGGCACATTCCACGATGGTAAACGAGTATACCCATGGGTATCGGGTATGGATACAGGTTTTTTTCAATTTTTTTTGTTGGTACAAATATAGGTATAGACTACTATTGACACTAGAATTTGGTATCATCAGATTCGGCAAAGCAACGACCATCCCGAATTAGCGCCGATGTGGCAGGGGAGCCCTAATAGATCTAATGAGGCATCCATTTAATTCTACACGTATATCAAGTCCCAAATATGTAACTATGCTCTGTAATAGAAAACTGATAAATTTTCTTACATTATGTGTAGTAGGTAAATCCCTAGATTTGTGGTAATTCGGATAGGATTCCATCAATCCCATGGGTATAAATATGTGCACTCGGGGACCTTGTAAATCATATCTCGATCAATCAATTCAACTTTCGGCACATCGCCAACTTTTAGGAGTAGAGGTAATGTAGTTTTCTTAGTGAATTCCTGTCTCGGATTAGGCTGCATCGATTTAGTTCGATCTCTAGCAAGAAACAAGTCTTAGTCATATGGAAAATGCATCTAATTAGCCAATATTTTCTCGGTTCAGTCTGATATTTTAGTTGAGTTCATGCATCTACTAGTTATCCTGATATATTGGCTCTATCTAAGGCTGCATTATCCTAATCTCTTAGTTAGATCTAATATGTCCATCACGTGTGTGCCAGATTTGTTGGCGAAATAGATTCTTCTTATTACCCTCGACCTCGTACTGTCTCGGTTTAGTCTGATCTATTAGGTTGTTGTTAATAAGATAGATTCTATTAAGTCGGTGGGTTCAGTCCATCGTTTTATCAGAGTTTTATCTGATGAGGTATCATGGTTCTGATAGCTTCATCGTACTCCTAGCCGATTAAGTTATCATAATTCCTAGCATGCATCGGCTGGTGGCAAGAATCAATTTCAGTCTATTGGTCAATTAGTTTCATATAATATTCTTCTTTTTTAATATGCAATGGATGTTTGTCGGGAGCTCAGTCGATATATTATTTCTTGCACTCATGCGTATCGGATGTGTAGCCGATATGGTGTTATCGATCGATGCTATCATCGATCCATTGGTCGATATGTTCAGGACAACCAATATTTCTGTATCTTGTCAATTGCAGGATTAAATTAACTGGAACGCCTACGAACCTCAAGCTTAAGAACTTGCACTAGAGCTAAGAAGACTCTCTTAAGCCTTCGAGTGTGAAGATCCAGAAGTCTCTGTGCGGTTTTTGTGTCATCAACTACCTGTGTCCATCGATTGACACCCTTAAAGGGTATGTTTAGTTCAGTTTTTTCAACCAGCGCTTTAGTTATAAATCAAAAAGCTGAATCAAATAAATATGAGATAAAAATAACATTTTCAACCATATTAACTTTTTGTCAGTATAAAGTAAAAGTTACTCATCCCCTATATTCCACAATCTCACGGTTTGCACTATTTGATCCCTTCACCAATCCGTATAATCTTATTATATTTGAAATTGATGTATGAAATTATCGTTTTCTGTTGTTAAGTTTTATAGATTTCCTTATGGTCTCTATCACTAAACAAATTTGTTGTTTTTTCATAGCTCACAACATACTAAGTTTAATGCCGCACATGGTCGTGTCGTTGTCTTTGACTACATTATCATTTGCAGAGGTTTCTAAGTCATTTGACTCATATAAGTCATATTCATATTATTACTATATATTCATGCCATGGAGAACGATTGGACATTTCCATTAGCACGCCGGTTTAAAAACGATCTATTAATCAGCCTACCTTCCTAGCATGGGCCTGTCCCATATATAGGTCATGTCTTACGTCATAACGGGCCACCAAGAGATTTGAAGCCTAGCCCAATAGCGTAAAACCTCCGAGAGAAAAGTTGTTTTCTCACATAGAGGGATTTCAAGCTATTTTTTTTTAAAAAAAAATAATTTTTTTTATAAATTGATTAAAGCATTAGACTATTTTTCTCATTCTCATTCTACAGGCATGGAGGGGCGTCGATGCACGCGTCGAAGGTGGGTGACGGTGGTGGCGGCGGCAAGTAGCAGCACGCGATGGAGGCGACCGAGGTAGGCGACGACGATGGCGGGCGGCGGCACATGACGAAGGCGGTCGAGGTGGACAGTGGCGGTGGTGGGCGGTGGCTTGTGCAGACGAAGGCCGCCGGAGGCGGCGACGGCATCAATGACGGTGGAGATCGCCTAGGACAGGAAGGGTGGTGCCGCCGCTGCCGGCGAGGTAGGATGGTTGCTAGCGCTTTGGCTTGCGCCCGTGCTTCTTGGGCTTTTGTTTGCTATTTTTTCTGTGCTTGGACTTTTTAGAGGGCCAGTGTTCGTCGAGGAGGTCGAAGGCGACTAACACCGGGAAGTCAATGGACTGGAGGAATGGCGAGGAGGCAAACAAGGAGCAAGATGAGGTGGTGCTTTAAAATCGATGAAAAATATATGATAAAAACTCACAAGATGGGTTATGAGACACTCTCCACTAGAATTCTTTTCCCCTCGTCACCGTCTCACACCGGCACACACCTCACCGCTTCTTCACCACACCGTCTCACCCAAGCTTATTAATTCTATTCCGGTAGCCATTCTAGTTTAGCATTTGGGATGGAATGTTTCGGTACCGGCCAATATCGGTGTACCGTTTTGGGGTCTAATAAAATAATATAAATATATTTAAAACATATATTAATATGATTAGATATGATATATTTAAATATATTAATATCTCAAATATAGTGTATAGCTTGAATACAACATAATATATAGCTTAGTATAAATAATATGTAACACATATCTCAAAAAAATTCAAAATATAATTTTATGATTTTTATCCTGAATGGTCGGTATTGACCGGAATGGCCGGTATGTACTGAAATTGCCGGTATTAAAAGCGGAATAGTACATCAATTAATATATACTGATTTAAGTGATAAAATAATATATACCGATTATTTTAAACAATACCGACACGAAATTGATAAGGTTGGTCTCACCGCCCGAACCCAAAATCCAGGCCAGGTAGCTCCGGGAACCTTAAAACCCCACCACTCCTTTGATCCGACGGCTCAGATCTCTCCTTTCACGCCTTCCCCCAATTCCCGCTCTCTTCCCATGTCGCCGGCGGCGGCTGGCGCCGCCTCCTCAGGCGACGCGCTGCCGGGGCGCCCGCCGAGCGAGCTCTACACCATCCCGGCCTCGTCGGGTAAGTCCTCTCTCCCGAATCCGGATTATTTTCCTTCCTCCGCCCCTCGTGCTCCTAGGGTTACGAGGAGGGAG
>ASSH01052101.1:0-20116 GCA_000418225.1 Zizania latifolia
ATGACGACATGTGTAATTTGGTAGTGTGGAAGCAATGTCGCGGTATCTCCCATTTAGCATGCACTCAATTTTTCACTTGCATACTGATACTCCCTCTGAATCCTCGTGGCACAGGTCGTTTTACAACATCTATGCACTTTTAATCTTCTCTTTCATATTTATCATTATCAAATTAATGGCAAACCTCTCACAAATAAATGACGGTTATTTTCTCAATTCGTTAATGTATATAAATCTAAAATAACTTATATTTAGAATTGGAGGAGTATTTGTTTTTGTGGCACAAGGAAAGAATTGCGTCATTTTTTAATCTCACTAGCTCTTTTACATTATCGCCCATCCTCTCAAGTCTCACCTTGGCGACATCTGATAGATCCATTTTGTGTTGTGAAGCTAACTTCGGAGTTCGGACTTTTGGCTACATGACGTTCCCATGTATAAAAGCTGACGTCTATAGCCAAGCTCGCGGACGTATACCAAGATGGACAGTGCGAAGCTTGGCTTTATCCGTGGAGACAGGTTGGTAGAGATGGCAGAAGCACCGTCTCCTTGTCTCCCTTATCGCCATTCTTTCTTTCAGGGGTGATGCTCTCCCCATCTATTCTCACGTTGCCACGTTCTTGAATGGTTCGTTTTTTGCAATCTGCATCCGCTGATCCATGTTGTGACATGCTGAAAGCCTGAAACGAGTAGTTGTTACGGACGCCAAGTGAAGTGTCACGTCGTGAAAGTCGCTCCAATCTGGAAGCTAGACATCATTCGCCCCAATCTGCTACCTTTTGAGCTCATTTCCTCGCTAAAAGTCGATGGATGGGTTCAGGTCAATACTGATCGCGACTTTGCCCCGATCCGGGAGCTCAGTAAACAGCGGCACGTGAATGTGATTTGCCCTTGCAGAAAGTTGGAGCAGAGCGTTTTGCTTTGCACAGCTCCGTCGACACGGCACGCGGGGAGATGCCCTCCTCCTCGTGCACGGGCACGAAGGCTGCAGTGCGGGCCGCACTCTGCCCCATCCTCGCTTGCCTCACCTACCTGAGAGGCTGAGACCTTCCCCGCAACGAGACACATCGTACACTTCACCGTAGCAGCTTGTGTACTAGTGTTGCTGCACAGCCCCAAGCCAGGCGACGCCGAGTTACCGCTGTTCGTGACGCCGTGCAGCCGAGGTACAGGACCGCTTATGTGCTGTTTGCCTGTTTATACTTACAAAAATTATAAGTAGTATAGAAGTTAAAACCTATTATCCAAATAAGCTATAAGCTTATTTCTGTTTTTATTGATGAAAAAATCTCTTGTTTTAAGGTTTTTTTAGCTTATTTGTGTCTTCACGTTACCTAATAAATACAGAGATAATGTAATATTTTTGTCATGTTAAAATTAATAGCACAACAACATTTTTAGAGCTTTTTAAAAGCAGATTAATTAAATTTAAACTTACTTATTAATAAACTAAAACTGTAGGTGACTATAACAGGTGCAGGTGAAGGCAGATCTCCTGCGTAACGAGCTCGATCGACAGCCCACATGTGACGCGCTGTTCCCGGCCGTCGACCGCGCACGCGCACGCGCACGCCGGCAGGGCGCGGGCGCCACGCCACGCCACGATTCGTTGCGAAACAAGCCCGCGCGACGCGTGACGCGTGCCGCGTGCGCCGGGCTGCCTCGCGGACAGGGCAGGGGGGATGCACTGCATTCGCGCGGCGGATTTCGCGTGCGGGGCGGTATCAGATCAGGCGTTCGGCTGTTGCGGGGCCGTACCCGACGGAAACGCTGGGGTCCGGCGCCGGCGCCGGCGCCGGCAACAGGGCAAGCGATCCTTTCGCGCCACATGTTCCCAGCCCCGATCGGACCAAGTGTCTCCTTCCTTGTCTCATTGCCCCTGCTAATTACTACTGCGCGTCAATATGGCCCCCACCGGTCGATTCTCGATCGATCAACAAGTTACTCCGTACCTCACTTCTCACATGATTCAACATGAACGTCGGCACATACGGACACATTACCACGTGATATCCCTTTTCTGAAAATCTAGTGCCGCCGTTGTCTCTCTCTCTGATCAGGCAGATTAACCCGGCAACGGCGCGCAATTCGATCCCACGAGAAAAATGTGGCTTCATGTCTAGAACCATACTTCGCATGCGAATATGCGGCACTGGTGTTCGTACGCGGCACCAGACAGATTAACGTCGTTTTGCTGCTCGGAATGTGGGGTTCCAAGGACCACGAGCATGCACGCACACGTAATATAATAGCGTTTGTACGTATGGTGGTCCTGATCCAGGGGATCTGGCCCGAGACAGCATCATGCATGACAACGTGTTGATCCATCGTAGGACTACTACGTCAGAAAACGTTTTTTTTGAAAAAAAATCTGTTTTATTCAAAATTATATTTCTAGGTGATCTTTTAAAAAATTATAAAACTATATTGTTATCGACAGTTGGTTTAACAATAGGGTTCCTATCAACTATTAAAATGTTAATAGGATTCCATCACTAAACCAGCAGTCGAAAGGGACTAGAGTTTGACCATCGGCCCTTGTCAAAATTTGGTTTAGTGGCAGGAGTCTCTCTACTGCTATGTCGTTTGACCTCTAGTCAAAATATTTTGAATCTGGACCTGTTACTTTGGTAACAGGCTAATAGAGCGATGAATTAGCTACAGTTATCAAACCAACGATTGATAGGAGCCAACATTTAGATTTTGGTCCTTATTGACCATTGATTTGACGATATGATCATGTCTTACATTGAAATATTAACAGATCTGTCACTAAACTAATAGTCGACATGTGTGTAGTTTGTAATTTTTTTAAAACAAACTAAAAAATGTAATTTTGAATACAAATATATTATTTTGTAAAAAATCAAATCAGGACACCGGCAGGCTGTTTACTCCTACACTTGGAATGTGACAGCTTTAATTACGCATGTACTGTCACTGACCGACTTCTGTGCGGTGCATCTTTGTTCTCACCTCTCTTTTGCAGCTTGGCCTTTCGCTGAACCACCGGTTTCGTGGCCCTGCTTTTCCTGTTGTTTATGCTGATTTACATATTCTTTTTATATACGGTCATATGTCTGAATTTCTCCCTGTAACTGGCATTGATTAAAATTGCAATTGCATGTACATGTTGCACATTCGTCTTTCTCTACCTGGTTTATTTATTTTCAGATTAAAGGACCGACAGACGAACCCAGGAAAAAAAATTACCAGATGTCTATAACTTTTATAGTCTGAGAAATAACTAAAAACTGGAATGATCAACTTTGCAGGAACGCTCCCGCCGACAGAATACGGATTTTATTATTTTTCTTGCAGAGTATACTTGGTAAGATTTTTCTTTGCCATGCTTACCCGTCAGCCTGTCTAGCGAGCAAACATTTACGGATTTAACCCTAATCTCATCTTAC
Source organism: Zizania latifolia (assembly GCA_000418225.1). Lineage (NCBI taxonomy): Eukaryota > Viridiplantae > Streptophyta > Magnoliopsida > Poales > Poaceae > Zizania > Zizania latifolia. The sequence goes on from ASSH01052101.1 coordinate 3,414, forward strand.
CTGTCTGTAATCATGCATGCTTACCTGGACATGCAAAACGAAACCCGGCTGGTGGTGTCAAAGCAGGACTGGATAAATCATATATCCCTCCCATGATCAACCAAGTACTACTCCACTACTTACACTAGTGTGATTGTGTCCCCTCTAGCTTTTTCTTGCATATCTTTTCACGAAGTTTCATAGCATCTTTTCTCCATCCATCTTTTGCTCTTTGATCACTAGCTAAATGAGTGCTTTTGTTGCTCTGCAAGCTTCCTCGTGCGTGAAACCCCCGGCGATTGGCCGCACAATCTCCATGGTGTCTAATCCCTGCACGTACTCCTTTTCTGCACGTCCAAGTGTCCGCTGCGATCGACTTCAATTATTCACCATGTCTTAACAGTCGCCTCAGCTCGCGCGCCGCCCATCAAATCGATCCTTCCCTAGCAGCGGTGGGTAAGACGTTCTTGTCATCTGTGGCCGAGCAGCGGCTAGGTCGACGTACGTAACACGTGCAGATCAGAAGCACACGCATCGATCTCCTTCCAAACAAGCTAGCCAGCCACTCACGCTGATTGTTTCTGTGGCAGATCGAGATAACAACGAGAGGCACACACTGCACACACACTCATTTCCCTCTCTGTTAATTATCACAGTGCCTATCTATCTATATATATATATATATGGTCTAATCGCCGATTTGCCATATGTTTAGGTATCGCCATTAGCGATGCGTGCGTGCATAGTTTAATCAATTGTCGCGTGTTTTCTGCGATCCATTCCGTCCGATACCAGAAGCTGCCCGTAGCAGTTGGCGACCTCGTATTGCACGCATGCATCCATGCAGCCACGGCGCGCGTGCATGGCGTGACAAAAGTATTGGAGAATAACGCACTGCTAGCTGCTAATGGAGATGACATGTTGGGTGACCACTTTTACAGTGTATATATTATACTATTAATCTTTGATTCTTAAATAGTTCAAATAAGTTTTTACTAATAACCTAATGAGCATAGTAGAATATACTGAGAATAAAATCGTTTAAATTTTTTATGTGAGGGTTAAAGTGATAATTTTCTATGTGTGAAACCCTAGCAATACGATTTTTCTTATACACCGTCTCTAGCACAATTCTGAAAGTGTGGATGAGCTAGTGTTATATGAAAAATCGCTTATGACGGTTATACATAGATTATAATCAATTAAAAGTATTAAATTATTCTTTAAAATTGACAGTTATAATTAATCTACTTAAAATTTAAAATATAATACTATCAGTAAAAATATATAGTACCGTGCTCTCACCGGTGACGGTGACATGCTGCTTGCGCACCTACGTATCAGGAGCCTAGAAGCCTAGTAAATAAATATTCTACGTGCCGCCGAACATCTGTCCTGCTTATCTGCCCTGTTTTGGTTAAAAGGAATCTAAGACCTCGGATTGCTTATATGGCGACCCTGCAATTAAACTACAAACCTTGCCGTTTTATCTGCCTATACGTATATGTATACGGCACTACTCACTAGACAGGAGTAGGCATGCATGATGGATCAGCTGGACTACACCATATATGCATAGATAAGCCGGGAATTATGGGACGTTTGGTTCCACGAACTAAAATTTAGTCCGTATCATATTGGATGTTTGAGCATCAATTTGAAGGACTAAACACAAACTAATTATAAAAATAATTGCAGAATTAGAGGATTGTTCGCGAGACGAATCTATTAAGTCTAATTAATCCATGATTAGCAAATGTTTACTGTAGCATCACATTGTCAAATCATGGCGTAATTAGGCTCATTAGATTCGTCTCGCCAATAATTCACCGATTATGAATGGGTTTTGTAAATAGTTTACATTTAATATTCTAAAATAATATCTAAACATTCGATGTGACGGGACTAAAGTTTAGTCTCCGGAACCAAACGGGGCCTTAGAACCGTCAGTTGTTATCAATATCTTTTTAAGAATATCCGTCGCTATATCTGAAAGGCCCAGTTTGTTTTGATTTTTTTAGAAGAAGAATGTGATTCAACCATAAACTTGTGGTACTCCGCTCATATAGCCAGGAACTCTGATGACTTGATTTGTGCAGAGAATCTTACACTGATCAACGAGAGTAGCAGAGTCCATTGGATTCAAGTGCCAGTCTCCAGCTGTACGTACGATACTACGTGTCGACATCTTGGCAATCAATCGATCGGTTCATCCCGACATGACGTGTATGAAATTTGTGGAAAACTGATTTGGTCGTGATGCGAAATCGACATCTGAAAATGATGGCATCGGAAAGAAGGCAGCGATATTCTCTACACGAGCACAGCTTTCAGGCACGTCGAATTTCTTGCCAAAAGGTTGATGAAGCCTACAACTATTGCATCGACGGCTAGCTCGATCGATCGCTGCTACATAGATCTCATCGCGCCCATCGCTTTTCCGGGGCCGATCCAATATTCAATTCGAGTGCTTGTTGCCGACACTGTAAAAAACATTTTTCTAAACACCCGGTTTTAAAACGACTTTCGTAGCAATTTTTATAAACAGTTCTTATGTGTTTTTTTCACAACTGCTCATGTAAGTAATCGTGATGGCCATCAGCGTGACAAACAACCCATCGATCGAAACCCATGGAGACAATTTTATTCATGGCGAATTTGGTGTCACAGTCACACGGCAACAACCCCAAAGAGAGTATGCATGTTTTCAGTTGTTTCTTTTTAACCAGTTGGCTTTCTGCATTTTTTGCGAGTTCTTGATTGATCGATCAGCTTGAAGTACATTAAGAAAGATAAAAAAGTGTGAGCACGCCCATTACTGTGGAATTACTGCTAGAAGTGTCTTAATTGGCGTGATAGTGATGCCATCAATTAGTACTATTGATTTATATCTTTTGCAGGTTAAGTATCTAGTTGATCTTGGCAGCGTGTATATATGTGCGGACAGTTCAGAATTCAGATACATAGTACTCTGAATTCAAGCACCCGTTGCTACCACCTATCCCTTTTATACAAAAAATACTAGTTTATCGCTCACCTATCACATTAAAACATTATTTTTATTAATAAAATATATTTTAATTTTTTTCACTCTTATCACTTGTTTGTTAATTTTTTCTATAAAATAAATTATTCGCACAACGGATGAGTATAGAATAGGGACATGATTTGGAAGGACAATAATATGAGAACGATCTGTTATAGGAAGATAGTACTCCGTAATGATTTGTGTTCCACTGATTAATTACGCAAGTTTAGGTTGGACGAACAGAAACTAAACAGAAGTCAATGGTTTGTTTTTTAGTATTTTCCTTTTTTACTTCCTTTATTTAGAGCCCTTCCAGTGCTCCAGCCAGGATATTAGAGTTGATGATATAGAACTCTGATCACTGTTTTTTTATTCTATATTATCAATAACTATATAGATATTTTCAAATATAAATCAAACTATATAACATACATAATACTAAATAATTTACAGTTTAATTATCAGTCATAAGGTAAATAGTTGATTTTCGGCTAGACAGCGGAACTGTGCTACTATAAAATAAATTTGTTTAAACTTTTATTGTTTTTAATCTAAAATAAAAATTAAATAGCTTAACTAAATAATATCAATCTGATCTATACTTAGCAGGGCTAGTTGATTCGACGCAACCCGCTTGTCTTACCAAAAATTCCAGGGCTAGTAATAGTCGGACCTGAAGCATTGATTTGCGTACTCCACTAATAAAGTTCAGCCAAGGTTCCCTTGTCCTTGGGCTTACGCGAGCTACCGTCCCCAATCTGATGACAAGGCTTCCTGCATCAAATTTGGCACCGAACCAAACACGACTCGAAAGTGTCAAACACGTAAAACAACACGTACGCAGCTTGCGTATATTCTGCTTCCGATGACCGATATCCAACCAACCTACTGTATCGAAATTGATTCCAGAAAAAAACACGCACACGGCGACGACCACGGCACGGAAACTTCAAATGCGGGGGGCGGTGTGGATTGACCGTGGGGCCACGGGCGGGTGGCGGGAGCCCGCACACCGATACACCGTACACGGTAACACGGACGGACGCGGGGTGCGCTGCGGCTGCCACATCCTGCGTCGCCGCGCGCGACATCGCGGCGCAGGCGACAGCAGCCCAAAGCGGCAGCGAGCGACGTCGCTGGCCCTCTCCTCCTCTCTGCCTATCCGTCGTCCGTCCACGTCCCGCGGCTCTGCTCATACTCGCCGAGTCGTCGGCAAGTTTTCAATTCCTGTGCATCCCTGGCACGTTGGCGCGGTACGAATTTTTTTAAATTATATTTTTTCTTTGAAATTACATTTCAAAAAAAACAAAACTAGATCTCTATCCACACTTCTATATTGCTAATGTTTTAACTATCAATAGGATCTTATCAACACGAAAATAGTGAATTATGTCGATCATTCAACAAGCGATAGGAAAAAAAGTTACTTCCTGTCGATCAACATGCCTGGCTGTGCGTGTGCTGGGCCTGCCGACGCACGCTGTGTTCCTGCCCGCTTTAGGAGCACCTATCCATCGTTACCAGAAACCAACGGTCATCAAGTTCCTGTCGATCATTCAAATGTTACAAGACAGTTCTAGTTTAGTGATTTTCTAAAACAGCTATCCTAAAATATAAATTTTAAAAAAAATTCGGCGCGGCACCCCTTCAGCGCCAGCGAACGCCTGATGTACGGAGCAGAACACGACGCGGCGCGGGCGATGTACTCCGTACGTGCGGGTCCGGTCGTCTCTGCGAGTCTGCAGTAGCAGGGGCACCTAGCTGCTCTTTTTATCGCCCCGGCTAAAAATTTCATTTGACCGCATTTAGTACCAGTACTCCCCGTAATTTTACTGGAGTACGATTTGTAGTACTTGCGATCTTTATTTCTCATACGCTCCAATCACGTACTGTATATAGTCCGTGTCTCTGTGGACTATAGTCGAACGACGCCAATATAAATACTCCGCTCCCAGTTCCCAAATACTTCATTTTAACTATTTAAAATTTATTAAAAAATTGATTGTTAGCTTATTTTTTGTTAATCCCTGCACAATTAAAAGACTCCAACTTCCAGCTAACCAAAGGACACTATCTTATCAGCACATCCAGAAACTAGAACTATCATAATTAATAATAGACAAACATTATTTCTCTACACTACTACTATCTCGAGAATTGTTAAAACTTCTTTAAAGAGTAGATTGCTAGTGCTAACCTATTCCATATATGAGTACTAGCTTTGACCGTTTCTTTTACTAGCGCCAATAATCTCCATGCAAATACACCGCCAATAATTGGGCATATGCCACCAACACACTCATCCTGATCCGAAATGGGTGAGTAGCTAGCTAGCAATCTAGCATGGTGTTTTCTATACACGCGGAGTATGCAAGGGTTGCATGCGTCTCCTGGCAGGTGATGGGCAGCGCATGCTAACGTACACCAGCCAGACAACAAAAAGGCAACTGCTACGCTCCCAGGAGCTGACGACTTGAATAACATGAGGCCCTCTGGACAGCGACGGCAAATGAAGCGAACAGCTATGGCCGCCTCCGTCTGTCTCCCGCTCGCAGTAGTTAGATGGATGTGCGGCTAGCTGTGCTCCACTTCCATTCATGGCGATCGAGCGAGCCGTACTGCCTCTGCGTGTGACAGACAGTGCCTCCAGATTGGTAGTACTACTCGCCAGCCTGTACCCAAGCATCTGGTCTCTCCAGTCGGACCTCATTAGTCATTACCAATAACATATCACAGAATGGGACACCTGGCGCTACCCCTGAACCTGGTCGCAGCTGAGCGGCAGCACGAATCGGACACACATACTGATCGCTCTATTAACAAACCGGTTAATAATTTAGGATCTAACACGGGAGGAGAGACTCTGACAGTGTGTGGAGTAGCATTATGCTTGGGAGGAGGAGGAGGTGAAAAGGGTCGGAGAAAAAGATTAGTCGTCGCGGCACGTAACGTGTGCAATACTCCAAGAAACTGGCAGCACCGCACTGCGCGATCGATCTGTCGATCTGCACGGGGGGCATGCTGCATGCACGATGTGTTCTGCACCTTTTTTCTCGCGAGATGGTACGTGGTTTTCTCATCACTGTTGCTTGAGGAGCAGAGGGGAGCAGTAGAGAAGAATCAATCCATGTTGGGTCTGTGCTGCCGCCATGCTCGACAGAATCTTTCATTTCCATGCAGCCAAAGAGCTCCTACTCTAATACACGGATCGACTCATACGACGTACTAGGCACGTACGTGATCTTGGCAGCCTTGATCTTATATGTATTCTGGAAAATGTACTGGTGGTAGTATTTCTCTAGTAATGACGCGAAAATTCGTGTACTTAAGCGTACTATAAATTGAAATTGGACAGCACAGACTTGCGCTTAACTCAAGTGTCGTTTATGACGAGAATCCGACAGTTGCCTGACCGGTGAATTTATATAAAAAAACTGAACCAGGAGTATTATTAATCGTCGTGGGTTTGGGCAAAACGTTTGGGGATCGCGGAAACGGCGATAAATTACAGAAATGCCCCCATGAATGTATCGCCTCGCCTGACGGCAAAGCTATTCAATTAGCCATCGGCAGCGACGAGGACGACTCGCTCCTGTCAGAAAAAAAAAAAGGGTTCACGCAATCCGTGTACAAGGACCGAGTTAAAAGCCGGGTGGGTGCAGACGTGCAGCGCAGCAGGAGGACAAGTTAAGCGAGTTGCAAACAGTGTACGGATTTAAAGTTGATAACCCCGGGACAAGCTGTTGGTAGACACGGTTGCGGATGGGTTAGGGCAAATAATCAAGCCAAGCAAGCCATCTAATCGTAGCCCGGCTTCCCCCACAAGGATCGTTCGTTCGTTCGTTCGCGCGAACAGGGTCTCTTGCACGAAAGACAACCGGCAGCTTCGCACGGCCGCACTGGTCACGCACCGTCGCCGGCTGCAGCTGGCAGGCTTCTCGTGCGGCCACATTGGCGCCTTCCGGAGCGACCTCACCTCACGCACGCGACGCGGCGCGGACAAGAAGCCCCCCTGGCCCTGGCACGCGAGCCGGCAGAGCGCTAGCTGGCTTTTGCTCGGGAGCCGAACAAGCAGTGCCCGAGAGCGGCGACGGCGAACCGAGGACCAGGCGGTGCGGGTCGTGGCCTCGTGGGCGTGGCGTGTGTGCGTGGCGACGAGATGGCATTAACTTTGGCTTAGCCGGGAAGCCGCTCTCGTTGCGCCGCAACCGTCGCTTTCGCGGCCTTTATGCGCTCGGCGCTCACTGGCGCGCCACACGGCACCGTCAGTGCAGCCGTGCTCACCTCAGCTTGTGCGTTTGTTTTTTACACTCTTTTGTTTGTTGCGCTCAAGCGGTGAGGTGAGCGGTGGAGGAGCTGGAATGCTGGACGATCGAATGGCGTGGACGAATCTTACCTTTGGTGCAAATCGGACGCGTAAATATTATTGTCCAGTTGGCCCAAATCTTGGTAGATCGTTTTTTACCACTAAACAAAACAGGCTAAAAGGGAAAGTCCAAGGTAAGGTGCTTGTTAATTATACATATTCTTGTCCCCCAAATCAAGCAAAACAAGGAAAAGTAGCTAACTTTATACAACCTCGCCTACCAGATTTGGTAAAGAAAATAAGAAAAAAATGGAAGGGCAAAAGAGAAACAAAACTTTGAACAGAAGAAAAGAAAAACAGAGCAGAAGCAGAGAAGGAAGAAATAAGGGGAAAAAGCAGCGCCATTTACAAGCCTCTCAACACACTTTGAGTATGACTGAAGGGTCTGATGCTGGGGTGCATGAAGCAGCGGACGGGCGGATGCTCCGAGAACTCGAGCAACAACATTGATCAGTACTCCCACAGCATCGGCTCCTCCAGGCGGAACACGCCGCCGCCGGCGAGGACGTCGTCGACGGCCCATGACGCCCCGCACGAGAGGCTCGAGCACGACTCGTATCTCAGGTCCAGGAGCAGGTCTGGGAGGTCGAACAGCGCGTCGTCCGGGTCCGGCTCAGAGTCCGGCACCGGGGGCTGCGGCGAGGCGGCGCTGGCGACGGAGCATGTGTCTGGGCTCTTGGCATTGGCTTCGGAGGGGAAGTCGGTGGCGGCGGCGAGCGTCGCTGCCGCCTGCACGTCCTTGGGCGCCGCGGTGGCCGGGCGGGGCAGCAGGTGCGCGAGGTCAGGGAAGTTGAGGTGCGCGGCGCGGCCCTTGATGGCGAGCGCCGCCACGTCATGGGCGCGCGCGGCCATCTCCGCGGTGGCGAAGGTGCCGAGCCAGATGCGGGACTTCTTGCGGGGCTCCCTGATCTCGGACACCCACTTCCCCCAGCTGCGCATGCGCACGCCGCGGTAAGTCGGGTGCCGGCTGTCGTTGCGCGGCCGCTTCTTCGGGGCAACGGAGGAGGACGAAGACGATGAAGACGAGGAGGGTGTGGTGTCGGGGGAGGTCGAGGAGGCGGAGTCCTGGGAGTCGTCCATGGCTGCCGCGCGCGGTGGCGTTGGTGGAGTAGCTCGAGCTTGGAAGGGTGAGGACTGGAGGTGGGAGGAGCGGAAGGTGGTTTTATGGTGTGGCGCAGAGGCGACGTGGCAATGGAAGAAGAAAACTTTAAAACATAGGATCTTGCCCCGAATTAGTGGGCATGCCACTGTCTCTTTTGTTTTTGTTTTGACTTTTTTTTCTTCTCTGAGATGATGATTAATTAGGCTTACTATTCCACACACAGCTGGAATTAATTTTTCTTCTATGTTCATTGCACCCGAGATCTAGCTGTGTGTGTTAATCGGGTTTATAACATCCTGGTCAGTGTGAAAACGGTTTATGGCATTGTGCACAACATGACTCGCCTGTTGTTTCTTCTGTACCTAATGACTAATGTTCCCTGATAAAAAATATATTCAAGAACCGTTTGTTGTGGACTTCATTGCCTATTTGCGAAAGGGAAAAATATATATCACATAAAAAATAATATATATGCAAATAATAAACGAACTGTTTTTAGGCACCGCTACATATATAAAAGAATATTATTACAAGGTGGAGAGAAGAGATAAGGTCGTCTCTTACGTAAGAGAGACTCCGCAAAAATGCATGCAAAGTATTGCCAAAAACTATCATGATTTTTATATTTGTATTTTTTTTGAAACAATTGGATTTTTCCATTTTCTTTAAGAGGTTTGAGAGTTAGCAATACAACCGATCTGTTTTTTTGTCAGTATATAACTTTGCATTCTATCGAATGGCAGATAATTGAGACATATTTTTTACCAATCTTATTACGAAAATGTTACTGCACAGGCGTCCGATTCATCAGACGGTACGACCTAGCAGCCTTGTCCTGCGCGGTGTGGGCTAGCTAGTTACGCGGCGTGGCCCAGGAAGCCTTCGCGCGTGGCGCGGGGCTGTAGAGCCTGCCTCATCAAACCTTTTTTCACCTGTCCAAAAAAAATTATGCTTATATAATGTTTGAATCAGTTACAAATAATGTTTTATTACAACTACACAAATTATAATGTTTTATTACAACTACACAAATTATTTCAGCTAGTATATTATAATATTTCAGATAGTTTAACATTTATTTTATTTTATTTATTAAACAATGTTTCACATTTATACATTACTAGTGTTTAAAAAAATATGTAAATCATGTTTAACTTGAAACACAAATTATTTTAACTGTTCACATATAATATTTTAATCAGTTATAAATAATATTTCACACAATTACACATATTATTTCAGCTAGTATATCATAATGTTTTAAATAGTTAAATAATTATTTTATTTTATTTTATTAAATAATGTTTCATTTTATACATTAGTAGTTTTCCTAAAATTTATGTACCCATTTTTCAGCTAGAAACATAATTTATTTTAAGTGTTTATATATAATATTTTAATCATGATCAATGTTTCACTCGGAAACTCGTAATGTTTTGACGCTGATCAAACGGCTAGGATTAAGTGCGAAAAAGCAGCGTCTGATTTTTTTTTCTCAGATCGGAAATCCGATGTGTAGTTCTGTTCATCTTATTACTCATGGCTGTGAATACAAGTGTGCCAACCTGTATGTATATAGGTCATTTAAACGGACCGATCCTTAGAAACCTAGTTGTAAGGAACTGTATGTATATGCTTTTGTATATGCTTGTAACCAAGTTGAGTCAAAGACTGCTAAACATGTGCTCCCTGTACAAGTGTACAGATTCCTGTCGGTTCTAGACTTGTTTCCACGAGAAAAGCCTACAAACATACTGTCATACACTCGTACTGAAGCATGGGGTTCGACAGTATATATAACATCATATACTAGGGCCAGCCGCTGTCTCTAGTGAGAACACCGTGAATATCGAATAGCATATCGATCGATCGCTCACAAAAGGTGGAGGTGAGGACGCCGCCGGAATGCCCGCCCAGGTCTTCCGGGCGTCGCCAGTCCGTTCAACCATGTCGTGCTGGTGCACGCACCGATGCATGGTCGCATGAATGCGCGCATGCAGCCGGCTGCCCCCGGCCATCGACGTACGGTACCCAATCAACTTATCCGCGGAGGACGACGCCGAAGTTACCACGTCGTCTCGCGTCCTCTCGCGGCCCTCTGCTTTGGACTTTGGAGCCGCAAAGTCTCCGAAACCAGTCAGAGTTAGCAAGAGCGTGTTTGCTTTAACGGTATATTAAAAAAAAACTACATTGAGCTATGACGCCTGAAAAAATAGTTTTGTTGTCAGTTTAAACTACAAGTTTGGTTAGTTCAAGTCCATAATAAATCTACTGTAGAATAATTATATGAAGTTTAATAACAGAAAACAATAATTATATACCTTATTTAACCAGCAAATAAATTAAACTAATGTGAATCGGTCAAGAGATTACACAACACAAACTATAAAGTTGTGCAATCTAGAGGATAGACAACTTTAACTTTGTATTGGTACAAAACTATTGCTATTAAAAACATGTTTCATTTGATATTTGTTTAGTTCAACTTTTAATTTTCTAACTAAGAAGTTAGTAGGAAAAGGTAAACTAGTTGAGTTGTATATTGTAAAAAAACTACTATGAACTATGAAAAAACTATAAAGTTATTTGATTGAAATAGTTATGGGTACTAAAACGATTCTATAAAACTTAATAATAAGAAACATGGGTTCTATACCTTAATTAGCAGTAAATATAATAAGTTTATATAATCTACCGAAGGGATCGGATAACACAAACAATAAAGTTGTAAAATTTGAGAATCGGTAACTTTTATTTTGTACTAAAAAACTGCTATAATTAAAAAATTATTTTTATACGATACTTATTTGATTTAATTTTAACTTTTTAACTTTTTAACCGGCCCTTAATCAGGATACCCTTCATCGGGCCGCAAGCTAGGCTACCAGCCGAAGGTACGTAGCTTCCGTCCGTCTCTACCTGCCGCAGGCCGGGGCTGGGACCTGGCGCAGGCCTGCAGCGACTTTCTACAATTCTACGCTCGTGGGCCTGTAATACTAGGTGGGGACGATGTCGAGTCAACCTCGCACGCAGCACGCGAACTGCAGGCACATCACACATCTCGACGCATATACAAAAGCATAACAACTTCCGGCGACTTTCAGTTGACCTGCTACAAAAAAATCCTCCTAACCCTCCCATCAGTTTACATGCATGCTACGGTTACAGATTTCTAAGCACGTAGCAGAGAAAAATTCAGCCTGCCAGTAGATCAAACGAGATGCTTCTGATAGAACGGACAAGTCACTTGACGATGGCACGCAAGCGTCCGCGCGACCCCGCAGTCACAGTACGTTTGCACTTCACTCAAAAATCATTTATATAAGTGACTAAATCAGATGTTATAAGTTATTTCGTCAACATCTATGATAGAAGGGTCGTGGCATTTCACAATGTAGGTAATACGCCGATCATGAAAATATATATCTAACACCGTATAATTAGTCCTCCGCGTGGAAATATAAATCGCTTGTGAAAATACATTCCGTGAGGTTGTGATGGCTAAAAGGCACGGACCCATTGGGCTAGCCTGAAGCACACAATTTTAACCTGGCAGAAACACGACACAATCCGTCCATGTGCTGGCACGACTGATACTCCTGTGCTATTCTTGGCCCATAGCTTCTTCTACAGTACTAATCTAGACACAACCGTTTACAACTATGGTCCAATAGGCCCGCTAGCCCGCATGGGCTAGCACGAGCTCAATAGTATGGACATGACATGTGCATAGTGTAGTGTTTGGGTCACCACGAGCACAACTAGCTCATTCGCTCATCAGACTAGGCCAACATAGTTAAGCCTGTTCCATATCATGCCTGGGCTGTTAGGTCAGCCCACGAGCTAGCATGGTATGACTCGGTGAGCTAATCGGATTGTGACGTGTCATGGTTCATCTGATCATGCTTTGGCGGGGCCAAGCATGCCACACGTTTGGCCATCTGTAGAGATGGCACTCTTTGAAAAGCTTTCCATCAAAATTCCAAAATATCGTTTTCCTGCCAAATTTGAATATTGGATTTGCCCGATTAATTTCCACAAAAAATAAACACTGTTACACTATATATCCATTTACACTAAAAGTTTTAATGTTACATGTAGACACTACAAGAGATTTGATCTTTTATGACAAAAAATTATGATGTTCGAAGAAAACATCATTGAATATACACAATGCATGATGGAATTTTTTGTCATGTCATAAAATTGACAGGGCCTGAACTTGACTATACATTGTGACCATACAAAATATTTGTCATAAAAATTGAAGGACTGTTCATCACTGAATATCACGTGAAAAAGTAATGACGAAATATTTACGTTATGACATTATTTATTCATCACAAATTGTTATGAGACACATGACAACTACCATTTTATCATAGTAATGCCTCAGGGAATATTCTCTATAGTTAATGATGAATTACATTTTCATCATCGATTTTTATAGGTTAACATGCCCTGACCTAAGCCCAAGCCCACTCATTTCTCATCCACTCATGGGTCATATTTTGCTAGTGAGAAAGTATCTCTAGTGAATGAAGACTTTGGCTTAGATCCGCTCAATTCGCAAGGAGAGATGTGAAAATTAGATATTAGATTTGTAGGAAATTCGACCTCTTCTCCTCAATTTATCCCAATGGGTATAGCCAAATAATTAACATCATAAGATTTGTATTCGATGCATAAATGTAAGGTTTCTTAGCATGAATATTTCTCGATTAATTCTTGTTTTCTATGAGTTGAAGTTTTGTTGTTTGATTGGTAATTTTGTTGGATTTTCCCGATTGAAATTTTTTGTAAGAAGTAAAAAAGCCTTCCAAAATGCAATTTATTTAGATGCATGGAAGATGCTCGATGAAATATCTGGATGAGATAGTTTGGTTTTCTAATGTTTGGATGTGTTTGGTGTATGAATATAAATAAAAGAAATTTCATTCACATGTAATTTTTCTTCTAACCACTAAAAAAATCTCATGTGTCTCCCAAAAAAGTTCTCATGTGTCTCCCAAAAAAGTTCCCTCTAAATCCTGAGGTGCGCAAGCAAAACTTTCCACCAAAATTTTGGACCCGCTCTGTAGCCAGCCTAGTGAAATGTCACATTTATAGTAGAAATTTCTTTTGTTACTACTGTCTCATGGAGGTTATTTTTGTCATTTCCCATCATATAACTTCTAGTATCATCTTATTCTTTGAGCACTCTAGGCCCTCTCATTGAAGTCTTCTCTACCGAAATCATGGCTCTTCTACTAAATCTATAGCAGCAATGCCACCATTCATCTCAAAATTAGCTATTGCTCCTCACCTGCAAGACCCTCTCCAAATCTGCACCACCACCCAAAGATAAATCATAGGTCAGAGCTTTCAAGGCACAACAGGAGAAACATAGGGCACCAAGCCAATCGGGGAGCAACTATTGATTGAAATTTCGGCTTTAAATTGGTGCTTTCTCCTCATCTAAGAGAACCTACAAGTAAGCCTTTCGCCCTAATTTTCTTTTTTGTCCATTATGAGGGATGCATACTTGCATAGTTTATGATGCTATGAGACTCTTCCTCCAATTATCTATATATTTCAAGCTAAGAAACATAGAATGAATGATTTCATGCTATTGATTCTAATTAACTAACAATATCCTAATTGATTCATTTGCCACTTTACCCAAATTGAGAAGAAAAGGAATGGGAATATTAAGAGAAACCGAGCAATGATGGATTCAGTTGGCTTGGTTACAAAAAGCAAAACCCTTTTTACTGTGTTAAACTATCAGAATAATGACTACAAAGTAGTGCCAAGAAAGAAAAGTAGTCATGAAGAATCTAGATCTGATTATCATCCTGTTGATGACAAGACCAACTAAATAAAAGAAAGTGATAATATTTTAGATGAGGATGAAATCCTAAAAAAAGGGATAGATACCACCTAGGTCTCAGGTTAAGGTGCTTACACTTGTAAACTGGGAATTGCTTATGCAGAAATGGTCTGACCAAAAACACAAGGTATGTCACAAAATGAAGTGTTAGTAAAAATTTATGCATTTGCCAATATATTATACTTGTCCGTCCTTACAGGGAATTTTAGAAAAAAACAATCAAAACCGGTCACGTGTTAGACTTCACCAGGCCACTAGTTCTCGGAGTTATATTGCCCAATACTTTTCAATAGTAAGCATACATTTATATGGTGATTAGTTTATTTACTACAATTATAATTTCTACAATGGTGCATGCTTAAATTAACAATGGCAAAAATCTATCGTTTGATTTAGAAAGACAACAACACCGGTGGGAAGGAACTAAACACAATTGATTTTTTCAAGGGCTGTCATTACAACAAGAAAAAGGGATTCATTGAGGTTGCACAATAAGCGATTGTAAGTAACATATTGCAATATTATCGAAAAGAAATTGTATTTAGTTAGAAATGACATATCTTTTCTCACAAAAATATTGAATAGACATGCTATTGGTTTTGAAGTCGTGCAGGAATAGAACAACAACCAATTTCCTTAAAACCATTTCTGCAACATAACCATTAGCTTGCTATGTATTTTTCTTTGTTTTTTACTAAATTTTCAACATAACCATTAGCTTCTATTATAAAGAGTAACTTTTCTAAAATTAAATTTATAAAAGCAATCAAAATATTATTTATATCTAGGTCTTTTAAAAGGAAAAAGTATACTTTACTACTCTCAATTATGGACAAAGTTCAAATAACCCCCTAAACTATTTTTTTAATGACCCCACCATTTTTTAAAACCAGCTAACTCAACACCTTTAAGCCAACCCTATTTAGTTTAGGGTGATGTGAACTCTGGTTTAGTCGTAGAAAATGCCATGCGAGCAGGAAGATGTGGCATGTGGCAGGGTTATTTGTCACGTTTTGTCTCATACCATTACTATTCACGTATTTCTTTCTATGCCATTACTATTTTACGATACTCGCTTTCGTGCTATTTTCTACACATCTGACACATATGAACCCACCTGCAGGTAGCAAACAATTCGTATTGACCATACTGTCCCCAGGACTCGCCGAACCTTCTTCTTCGATCCCTATCTTCTTCTCCCCCTCAGCCACCCTCCTCATCGCGCATGTAGCGGCGCCGCTCCTCCCTTTCTTTGCAGGCAAGCGGCAAGCCACACCAGCTTCTGCCCCTGCCATCAAGCTCCACCCGCTGATGTGCCGATAGTTTGTCGCCACTACCAACTGCCAAGTGCGAGCACCGAGCAACGAGTGGAATGAAGAAATCCCCTCCTTCACCGCCGCCTCTGCCCAAACACTGACGAAGGGTAGTTCATCTCAATTCCACTCCTCTCACATAAATAAATCTTCGCAATTGGTGACCAATTTACCGAGACAGATGGGACAACCAGTGAAATGCAACTCAGTTCTAATCGGCCATCAAATCAGCTTGATAAAAGTTGCAAGCTTTGGGAGTTTTGTGTAGGGAAAGTAGCAAGCTCGTTGCTTCAGATTGAACCAACGTCAAATCAGGCAAATTAACTCAAGTTAAGGAAACAAATTTATAGACAAATATAACACATATGGAAATTCTGCTCAGACTAACTCATTTATTCCGAGTAATCAAACTGTAAAAAGGGGAGAAAAACAGAACCACGCAATTGTAATTTCTGGGTAATCCTTCAGTACAGAACCAAAATTGCAAATTTAGAACAGAAATAGATAGTGAAAACTCAAAAGGAAAGTGAGGAACAACAAATCAAACATGATTGAGACGAGGACAAGCCAAATGAGATAAGAGAAACTAAGATTGAAATGGCCTAACTTGGTGATGGTACAGAAACATCAACAGGGGGAGAAAAGCAGAATGGAGGAAACAATACAAACCACCACAAGCACTCTGCCTAAACAATTAACGATTTCAGCTCGCTCTTTCCAATCGACCTACTGTGAGGAAAACCAAATCAAGAAAAGGCAACTTGCAGCAAAAGATTGTGAGGAAATCAGTCGATCCCAATCAGAAACCTCCAACCACGCAAATCACAAGTCAGGCAGCTCAAATTGAAGCACGATTGATGCAACTCAAGCTGAAATACAGCTTCGCAAAATCGGATTCAAATCTCCCAGCCTAGATCATCCCCTTACGCCATTCGAAACTTGGAAGCAGACATAGGGTCCTAGGGTGATATGGTCAATACGGATTATTTGCTGCCTGCAGGTGGGTCCGTATGTGTCAGATGTGTAGAAAATGACATGAGAGC
>ASSH01052102.1:0-20148 GCA_000418225.1 Zizania latifolia
GACGGAGAGGTCCAGGCCCTCGACCAGCTACTTCATTTAAATACAGTTTGAGAAGATTAGTTCCTACCAATTCCGTTGAATCCCCGACCGGTGACAAGTCGTAACCTATATTTCTTGTAGTTATATATCTTAATTCTAAAATATACCTAAATGTGCTCATATTTCACTAGAAGAGAGAAACAATAGGTAACTGAAATTTCTATATCTGGATAGCTAGATAAATAATAACCACACTGGTTGCTTTTGTTCCAAACCTGACCTCCTAATATTTTTTAGTGTACTAATTGAATTGCCATCAGTTTATCATGTTGTGCACAATTGCTCATTGCATTATGATTTAGTTTGATTTGATCCTGCAACTTGCAACTGCTTTGCTATTGAGAAACATCCTTTAGTCCCTTCGCAATTCACTAGCTAGTTGAACTTTTGTGATCAATAACTTGTGTAGTGTCACAGCCACTAAAAGTGCAGACTGTTAATCAATGCTTCAGGAATCTGAAATCGTGGAGCAGATTGATAGAGATGTTAAGCGTACACATCCTGACATGCAATTTTTTAATGGGGATTCTTCTGATGCCTTGTCTAATCAGGTAGGCATGATGCCTGTTTTGGCTTGTTTGTCATTGTTTGGTTTGTCTAAATGTGATATGCATTGTTTTCAGGAGTCGTTAAAGCGTATACTTACCATATTTGCAAAATTAAATCCGGGAATAAGATATGTACAAGGAATGAATGAAGTTTTGGCACCACTCTATTATGTTTTCAAGAATGATCCAGAACAAAATAATGCTGTAAGTGTTCTTTTCATGTCACTATTTTCTTAAAAATATGTTGAACATTGATTCCATATAAATATCTGTGATATATCCTGGTCTTAAGGCTTATATGTATTATATGTCATAGACTTCACCAATACCAGATTCTTGAAAAATAACTTGCACCCATTGTCTGTTGGAGTTTGGAACTAAGTTGATGCTGTGATGCTCTCAGTTAACCATGTGTCATGTTCTTTTTTTTATGCTACATACTGCCTAAGTGCCTATTGATGTATGAACTATTGTCAGATGGGTTTACATTGCACTCTATACTTTATTATGTAAGTATTGTAGCTTGATAAGTGATGACCGGAGAAGAAACAATGACAGCATCTGAGGAATAAGAAACAATGACAGTATTTGAGGAATAAGTATTGGTTAACTCTATGTCCATACGCTTTTCATTTTTCTTATGTAAACATTGTGAACAGGTGTCAGCAGAGCCAGATGCATTTTTCTGTTTTGTTGAGCTGCTTAGTGGATTTCGGGATAACTTTTGTAAACAGCTTGACAACAGTGTTGTGGGCATACGCTCCACAATTAGCAAACTATCCCAGCTCCTGAAAAGGCACGACGAAGAGCTCTGGCGGCATTTAGAGGTTGTAACCAAGGTATGGGTTGATTAAAACCCTTTCTTGTATTTGTTTACAAAATGTTTATGCTCCTGTTCTAACGTTTCGCTGTACTTTCCAGGTTAATCCACAGTTTTATGCATTCAGATGGATCACCTTGCTATTGACGCAGGAATTCAAGTTCCGTGACTGCATCCATATATGGGATGCATTATTAGGTGATCCTGAGGGACCTCAGGTTAGTAACCTTCTAGTTTCATGCTGTCAGAAAATTTTTGAAGTGACTAGATAAAAACTTCGCCTTAGTGCAGGCCACATTACTACGAATCTGTTGTGCAATGCTAGTTCTTGTCCGAAGGCGGCTCTTGGCTGGCGATTTCACTGCAAACCTCAAGCTTCTTCAGAATTATCCACTCACAAACGTTGACCACCTCCTACATATCGCTAACAAACTGCGAGGCCCTATTCCCTACTGATTATCTTCTTTTTTGTTCCTCACTGTTTGTTTTTTATGTCACTTTGCAATGTTCAAATATGTCACATTTGAAGGTTTGTGGATTTGAACCTGGCTGGTGGGGTGGTTAATTTGGACCTTTGATTCTCGTGTAGCATATGCTTTTTGGAGTGTACTGCTTGTCTTCATGATAGTTGTAATTAGTTTAAATTTACACACTAATTTAAACACATATATGCCGTTAGCTATAGCTATGGAAGACGTTCTTTTGGGTGTCTTGGAGATCCTAGCTATGCAAATGGCAATGGATGAAACTTAGTATGGTATACTGTAGCAGTGGTACAGTTTTTACATGGTCCCATCGTGTATTGTTGGAGTTTAAAGTGTCAAGCCTCTAAAATCTCTACTCCTTCAAAGATTGACTTCATGGTGATGGTGTGTTCTACTTTACTCAAAAAAAATCTCACCTACTACCTGTCTGACACACTCAAGGTTTAAGATCTCGCTAAACATTGAAGATAAGGCTATTTGTAACTTCACAAAGTAGAGTGGAACTACCAAGCTCCTTCAGCGAGCGTCACTAATAACATGTGACAAGCTGTTGAGGTAGCATGCAAGACATTATGGGCTGAAGGAATGTGTTGTTTGGGGGTAAGACGGTTGTATTTAGTGGGGACTTTAGACAAGTGTTGTCGGTTGTTTAGAAGGGGTCGAGGTCTTAAATAACTGATGCGACACTTCGTAAATCCTATCTTTGGTGCATGCAACGGCTTAGGTTTGGCTTAGGTTTGTTCGTGACATGAGAGCCCAAAGTGATCCATGGTTCATAGAATATCTACCCCGAATTAGAAATGATACTAAGGAGGTTGACAAACAGCTATGTACGTATTCCTAATGATATATGTGTGACATGTACCGGTAACGACAGTGGTGTTAGCACACTCATACAAAGTGTGTTTCCAACCTTGGATGAGAATCTTTTAGATAAAAACTATATCACATCTCGGGCCATTTTATCGACACGAAATGAATACGTCGATAATATTAATATGAATATGATTGATTGTGTGGAGGATGACCCATACAACTACTACCCTCATAATATTAATACGGGACAGGGTTGGTTGTTAGAGGGTTTCAAAAAAATGCTATAGAAGCTGAGATTATGGTAGGCCAGTATGCTAGAAAAAGGGTATTTCTCCTTTGGATATCTTTGTACCCATCTGACGATAAGATGTTTGCCTTTAGATTTAAGAGGAAGTAGTTCCCAATCAGGTTGAGCTTTGCTATGATAATTAATAAGGCACAAGGATAGACCATCCCAAATGTTGGCGTGTATCTCCCTGATCCAGTATTCTCTTTCGGCCAGTTGTATGTCACTTTATCAAGAGCCAGTGCTACGAGGAACATAAAAATTCTGATCGTTGCAAAGAAAGATAAGGCTACATATAACCAAATGATGAATAACGGTGGAATCTTCACAAAAACATTGTTTATAAAGAAGTACTCATTTTATAGGCAATGAATTGTATTTTCAGCTAAATATGAATTTTGTAAAGTATCATATTCGGCCAATATATATTTTAGATGCTTTGTAGCACGGCATGATATCATGTCCTACTGCTTTCTTTAAAGACACGAATAATTTTCTGTCCAATACAACTTTGTAAATTTATTTTTTACTAAATTTTATTATAAACTCAATAAATTATAGAAATAAAATATTCCCTTTGCGATTCCATACACTATAGTTCCTAAATAAGCTTTTTGTCGTCTTAAAAAATAAATTTCACTAGGGTTCACTTATTATGTAATGATATTATGGTAGTTTGTAAAAAAACTAATATGGATTGATAAGTAGGCTATAGTATACTTTTTGACATACTAATTTTAATTTTATAGTATTTTCTTGCTCCCTATATTTTGCAATTAGATTTGATTGTATGTATATATATTAAATAGTATGATTATATTTTAATCTATAGCAACACAAGGACATCTAGTTCCTCTACAAAAGGTGAACAAATCCCGTCTTTCGGGCATGCAATTTCATTCCACTTTCAGAAAGAATGGAGTTTCGGGTCCTTTAAGCAATATTGAAATCAAAGCTAATTTTACAATATTTTTATAGAAATTGATTCAATTCCCATTAAAATCTTTTAGAATTCTTCCTTGAAGTCATACGATTTCAGCAAGTATCAGTAATGGTAGTTAAGAAGGGTTTTAAAAAGTTCCAGTAAGAAAAGTAGCAAAAAAGGGTTTAATCAGCAACGCGTCTCAAATCAGGCTAACTCCAGAGGCTCACCCCAGCTTCACGGTGGCACCGCAAGCTAAAGATGGCAATGGGTACCTGAAACCTGATGGGTTTTTACTCTATTAGGGTATATATACGGGTTAAATTATTCACCCATGGGTCTATTAATGAGAAAAAACAAAACCCGATGGATACGCGGGTATGGGTATGGTTTTATACTATCCATACCCATCACTCGATGGATATCCGCCACCCAATGGACCATTTATTTATAGCCCAATCCATTAAAAACCCTAAATTTACT
Organism: Zizania latifolia; assembly: GCA_000418225.1. NCBI lineage: Eukaryota > Viridiplantae > Streptophyta > Magnoliopsida > Poales > Poaceae > Zizania > Zizania latifolia. Next base: position 4,400 of record ASSH01052102.1, read on the forward strand.
TTAGTCTTTTCTAAATTTCTCTTCCCTGGTCACTGCTTCTCTCCAAGCGCCCAACCCTCAAGTCCTGCGATGATCGGCGTTTTGTGCCTCTACTCCTCCTCACTCCTCAGTCCTGACTCTAGAGTTCCAGCCGTGAGACGTTTAGTGTAGGCCGCCATCAGACGACTGTGCTCCATCGCCTCCACGTTCCAGTCTCTAGTGCCAGCCGTCGCCAGTACTCCACCACCTCCACGCGATCCACGCTTTTGTCTTCCAGCTGACTAGCAATGACTCTAGGTGTCAGGCGACTCCAACAACTCGACAGCCATCCAGCGACTCCCAACAGTTATTACGGGTATGGGTTACCCGATAGGTATATTTTACCCGCATGTGTATAGGTTTGAGGAAAAATTGGACCCACGTGTATATATGGGTCACCTGACAGAGAGATTTTTTCTTAATGGATATGGGTTTAAGATAGTCAAACTCAATGGGTATAGACCTATTGCTATCTTTACCACAAGCCTACTTTCCACTTCTCACAAGAATATACTTTTGTGCTTATGCACAAAACAAAATCAATACTGTCTCTTTTACACTGTTTTAAATAAGATGAGTCATTTATTTGTGAAAAGGATAGTATTTATTTGACAAAAACAGGAATGAAAAACTGAGAAAATACCTAGAAGTTTTAAAACAATTTATACAAGGAATATAAGGAACTGGGGGGACTAACAAATATTGGACAATGACAATACCAACGATAATGGCCAAGGTACCAACCATCCCGATGGTACCATCTTATCACAAGATAACCCACAAAAAAGATCACGCGAAATATGAATTAAGGCATTACAACTTAGTAAAGACATGAATTTGATTAGGCAAAAATATGGTTTCTTGATATACGAAGTTCTCAAGATGTAACAAATATTTCGATCTTATAGCTGATAAATAAAAGCCGATGCTGTTCTCTACTCTCCCTGTGCCGGACAAGATCATATCACTACACCAATGCAAGGAAATACTAAAATGGCTCTCTCCAACATGAACAACCCAAGAGTCAGCAGAGAGTCAACCTATAATTACTGTTGAGGAAGGCCAATCATTAGCCATCAACAGTACAGATCAGCTTCTTCCTTGTCAGACTCAAACTTAGGCAAGCAAAATGACAAAACCGGTTAAGGTTAAATGCGGATTCTCAGAGAGCTCCAAAACAAAATTATTGTTACGACTGGAGGCAGAGGTTTGCCAGCAAAATCATCAGGAGTCCGCAGCAATTGTACTCCAATATATAATGAGGGATACTGATGTTCAACGACAAGCTTTTCTGAGCCCCTAGCCACAAAAAAAGGACTTGCGCTGGTACCATTTTGTACTACTCGGTGCCTTTCTTGCTCCGGAAATTCTCTCTCATTGCTGCAACCTTTTTCTTGCACTGCACCATGGTTTTACCTGGGACAGCGGCAGCAACACGCTCCCATCTTTGGCTTGCATCCTTAGGAAAGGCCTTCAAAGCTTGAACGAGAGCCAGCACCTGTGCCTCTGACCAAGCATCTTGATCTGTTCCAGAAGGTGTTCCATTTGATACAGGAGTAGTTTCAGATTTCTCATTGGCTGTATGACTGCTTGCAGGTTGTGCAGGGGCCCTGGATGATGCATTTCCTGCTCCCTCAGTTGACAAACCAACTGTTTCAGTTCTTACTGAAAGAGGTGATGCAATGGACAGAGCTGGCTTGCGTTTCACAAGGAAGGAGTCAAAAGCTTTAGCAGAGTCTGGCTTCTGCAGAAGAACAGTCTTGGTAGCCTTCAGAATCTCTTCAACAGATCTTCCAGTTCCAATAAACTCGGAAACAACCTCCCACCTCCTGGAGGTTCCCTTTGGATACTTTTGTATCACTTTCCTAAGCATCTCAATCTCTTCCTTTCCCCATGGTCTCTCTTCCTTTTTCTCATAGTTGCTTAGTGCATTGCCTTGTGTGTCTTTTTCTCTCAAAGAGGTGGATTTTGGAGTAGAACCGTCCACACCATTTGCTTGAATTTTCTTTCCTTCCTGTGAGGAAGATGAGGAGATTTCTTTGCTCAGTGCACCTCTAAGCAATCTGGCCTTTTTTCGTTGCATCCTTGTTCTCCATACTATCACAGAGTTTATTCAGTTGTTCCGTATCAAGTGATGAGCATGCTGTTTCAACATCATCTTCTGACAGAGCAAAGTGGTTCTCTTTAACTACTGGTGTAACAAGATTGCGTAGACGGGTTTTCTCTTTGCGTAGCAGCTTCTTCTCCTTCTCCTTCAATTTCTTCTGATTGAGAGCAGCCTCTGCAGCTTTCTTTGCTTCCTCTTCTTTCCTCTTCCTTTCCTCTTCTGCAGCCCTTGCAGCTTCCTCCTCCTGTATTTTTTTGGCCAGGTATTTTGCCTCCTTCCTCCTTTGTTTCTCAGCCTTCTCCTCCTCCTTTCTCCTTTGAATTCTTGGATCCTTTTTGTAAGCATTGTCAACAAGAGTCCGTACACGAGCATACTCTATCTTTTTGGCCTTCTCTTGTAGCTTTGTGTTCTGCCTCTCCATCCACCTCTTATGTTCACGAGACTCAGCTTGTTCTAAGTCATACTCATCTGCATGTGGAAATTCCCTCCAACTCTTGAAATTGTACCAGAAATTGTAGAACTTATCAACTTCTTCTACAGGAGTAGCATCATCTCCTAACGAAGGAATAGGCTGGTTAACAGACCATCGTCCATTTCTCATGAAAGCTGGACCAAAAACCTTGAAGAAATCTTGTGGGGCGCAGTCTGCTGGGATATCATCATCAAACTCATCAGTTGAGTCAAAGATCCTTCTCCTTGTAGGATCTATGAGGACCTCATAGGCTTCCTGAATGGCCTTGAAATGGTTCTCTATCTCATCCTTCTTTGCTTGCTTGGCTTCTTCTGTTGCCTCAGCAAGAATAAGAGAAGCTTGTTTGTCTGGATGATGTTTAAGAGCCATATCACGATAACTCTTCCGGATCTGGTCTTCAGTGGCCAAGAACCGCAGATGACCCAACCCAAGTAATGCATAATGATCTTGTTGCTGGCTCCCAGACTTCTTCTTTCCTTTGCTGCTAAAGGAATCAGACGCAGCAGAAAAATCTTGGCTTTTGTCATCTGATGACACACTACAGTCATCAGGTTGTGTCTTCTTGCTCCCCAAGACCAAGGAGTTTCAATGCTGCATCATGGAACGAATGACCAGCTGGTTCATATCTACATGCTTTTACAGGCAAGCAATTAGATGAGACATACAGAGGAGCCCCATCTATGATCTCTGGAGAAAAAGTTATCAAAAGACAACTCGTCCGGAGATCCATTGATCAATCTTCTCTTGTTATTAATAGGACTTCCTATGCCCAGATGTAAAACTGATACTCAGTATTGTACAGCCTGTAAAAGTTCAAGTACTGATTATTAGAGATTTTAAATGCAAAAAGACCATCAACAACATTGCATGAATAAAAACGTGGCAACACAAAATCAACTGTTATGTTCTGATTCTTTTTAAAAAGAAACCTTCCTTATTTATGTCGATCATGGACTAATTAGCCAACCGACCAACATGTTATTGAAGCTGTAAACTTTGCCCAACAAGGAGGGAAACAAAATGCAAGTAATCATCCCCGCATGTATCCCCACCAGCCCAGGACCGAAGCTAAGGTGGTTACCACAAGATCATGGAGTTCATGAGGTTTATCCAACTATCAAGACAAAGGCTTTATGCAGTTGGGGGTGTGGGGCTTCCTCACCTGCAGTAGAAATCGGCGGAGGCGGATCACCACTACTCCGCCCGATCAATCCGGGCAGACGAAAGAGACAAGGGTCGGCGTGCTTCGGTTGGACGAGCTACTGCTCCTCCAAAGATTGACGATTCACGGGCTGCAAAGAGGAAAAAAAATTGCACCTCATAAGCCAAACGCCGAACAGGATGGAAACGATAACCATCGCCGCACCGATCCGTGCCCCGACCTGATACGAACCGAACCACCCAATGCATTCGAGCGGAGCGCGAGATGGTGATCCTCACCTGCCTGGGCCCTGCCTGTTCGTCGTCAGGTAGCCGCTGAAAGCCCGGCTGCCCCATCGCCGTGGCTCGGCGCAACTCGGCTGCACCTCGCGGGGTCGGGGTCGGCTCTGTTGTGTCCGGTGGGGATCGAGGGCGTTCCTGCCGGCCAGGAATCGTGGAACGCCGCCGGCAGAATGGAGTCGCGGAGGCGGAGGCTGGGGAGCGAGCTGTCGTGACGTCCTGGGTAACTGGGGCGGCTAGGGTTGGGATGGGACTGGAGGCTGGATATGCTGAACGGCCTCGGCCCTCGGGGCAATTTAGGGCAACATAAAATCTTTCCTTGACGGAAAATCATCATAATTCTAACCCATTTTAAAAATTGATCAATTTATAATAGTATTTTTATAATCTTAATTTATATAATTTAAACAATATTATAAGAGAATATAAAAAGGAGTTTCTATTTTTAAGAGAAATGGGAGATGATTTAGAATAGGGAATCATTTAGAAATACTGTTACAACGTTATTTTTTTAAAAAATACCTAAATTTAATCTTAGAGCATCTATAAAAGACACCTAAAAACTCACTCCATATATCATATATGAAGTCTTATTAATAAAATTCAATCTATTTTCTATATTCTACTCGTGTATCATCGATGGATGAACTCTACTTATTAGATCGCTTCTCTTTCCATCTATTTTCTATCTCTTGTGTCACTAATGGGTGAAACCGGGATGAATAGGGAACGAGAGTCGTTTCCTACAAATAGGGAGGATAGAGGAAGGTTTTAGGTATATCTAAAAATTAGAAAATAAATAGGGGGGTTGTTGGAGACATTTTAGACGTATAATCTATAATAATAAAGATTGAGAATTATATTAGGTATATCTTAGAGATACTCTTATCTTATTATTTTAAATTTTATCTATTTTAAAATATTGGGTTAATTGGATTCATGCCATCACAATTTTGTGAGTTTAAAGAAAACATTGTTATAATTCATATATTTCGATTCGTGCCATTATAATTTCAAAAAACTCTAAAATGTGTCATTGTAATTTCAGAAAACTGTAAGACTCATATAAAATTCTATTGGCACAAATTAAAATAAACGAATTGTAATGACATTTATCTGAACTCACAAAATTGCAATGGCATGGTCTAATTAACCTTAAAATGTAAGGTATATAAGTTTTTGATATACTTTTCAACATAGAATAGAATTTCAATCTAACTACATGACATGCGTAATACTGAAAACCTAAATGTTTTTATCTTAATTATTAGTTAAAAGTTTTAAATGTTGACTTCCTTAAAAACATGTGCACCTTATATTTTAAATAGATGTAGTATAACTCGTTTTAGTTTGCTCGGTTTTTTATAAAATATAAGTCATTTTAAAACTTTTAGTTACTTTCTATCTTTTCTTTCGCATTTTCCTTTATAAAATAAGTATACCCTAACACAAATAAATGACTCAATTTTTAAAACAGGACAAACAAGTGACAACTAAGTCATTTGTGTTTGATTTATTAAATCTTGTGCACACCACACCAGCGGAAGTCCGGAGTTGGATTCTTTTATTTTTAGTTTAGACTTTTTAATAATTTTTTCTTTTTCACAAATGTTGATCACTTTCTTCTAAAAGCAAAAAAATGTCAACGCCATTGTCAAACTGACAAACTGTATTTTCGTTATATGGTAGAGTAGTCACGTGAGGCCAAACATTACGAATCGACAAAAGAATTAGATGTTACTAGTATTACACCCGTGCTGCGCACCAGTGAAAATCAAAAAACAATTATATTATAAGTTAAGAGTTAAATTCTTTAGAACTTTAATTTAGTAGTTAGAAAGATTGTAGCAGCATCAAAGAACAATTACAGGCGCAAATCAAACTGTCATATCCTCAAATAATCAAATAAAAGCACAAGAAAAATGCTGCATGATTTGGCGTCTGCGGTCTACACGGACGACGACCTTGCGCTGGACAGAGAGCAGCGTGAGGGAGGGAGAGGGGACGGCGCCGGTGATACGACAGGAGGGATCGGGAGGAGATCAATCTGTTAGAAAATCATAAACTTTAGCTTAATTCTTAGCCTATTCATGATTACCCCTTATGCGGAATAAGACATTAAACTAACCAGAATGAAGAAACATGACAAAAGTATAGTTGTTCTTCTCTGTTTGTTTGGTGTAGATCTCCTAGCAATTGGTAGATGACATCGACCATCCGAATGCCATCTATACTGTCCTTGGACAACTCTTCGAAGTTCCTTCAGCAAAACTAATGAACGGGATAGTTTTGGGAGTAGGACTGCCGAGCAGGAAGAAGTGGTGTGTTCTGCTTGGGTCAGGTCTCCCCTTTTATAGAGTACACTGTGAAAATCGGAAACTCATCCATATAGAAAGAAAGCACATTTCGATTATAACGCTCGCATTAGATGGAAAGAGATTAAAACGAAAAGGAAAGATTTCGATATGAGGAAAGTCATTAGAGGGAAATATATCAGCTCACTAAGGAAAATTCTTTACATGAAAGGTCTTTAATCGGAAAGATATCCATCCACTAAGGAAAGTCCTTTAAATGAAAGGTTATTATACGGAAAGATATCCATCCACTAAGAAAGTCCTTTAAATATAAAGTTATTATGTGGAAAGATATACATTTTATAAAAGGAATAGTCTAGATAATCTGAAAAGTCTTGACTGGTCATTATGAAAATATGTGGGAGTAAGGAGATCGATCTAATCTTCTATAATTTTGCTGAGACGCTGAAAGGAATGGCTGAGATTTAATATTTTTATTTTTAATAGAGTAAAGATAAATGGCTGAGATTTTTTAGATGGTAGATGATTAAAGATGAAGGACTAAGATTTACCAGAGGGGTGATGTATCCACTCTCTCAACTCGCCAATTATATAGTAGGGTAGATAGATCGCTTTTGTGTAAAAGATGATTAAAGCAGTTCAAAAAATATCCCTAGGGATAGGCCATACTACAGGGTTCTATCAGGGATGTAATTTCCGGATACCTCATGATTGGACTTATCAGTTCGGATCGAGAGCATGTCAAGTCCAGCATTATCGTCCGATATGGCCCATGGAGGGGGTTCAGCTCCGATAAGACAGGTTGAGTCCTTATCGAGTGACTGGACTTCAAATATGATGTGAAGAGATATATTTATACCAGAATCTTTGTAATTAGGGATTTAACACCTGAGTTTGGTAGGCAATTCTAGATCAACTCAGGGTAGAGTTCTAGATTATTGGGCTCGCCTCCTGAGTATATAAAGAAGGCAGAGCACCCCCAAAGGACAAGCTTTCTAACATACTTTTTTTGCTTTCAACACCTTAAGTCTCCATAGCTTAATTGCGTCGTATCGTAAGCTCTACCATCATATTAAACACCAAAACACTAGACGTAGAGTTATTATCCTTCAGAAGACCCGAATCAGTATAAATCTTGGCTCTTGTGTTCTAGATTCGACCATCGGGTTCAAAAGCGCTACGTTTCCCTTACACACATCTAATCACCATCTCGAGTACCCCTTGGGTGGACTGCTCGGTGATTCACTGACAGGTTCTTAATTCTACTATTACAAGAGTTAAAAGGTTATAGTAAAATTTAAAATTTTGAACATAACTTTGAATATTATATTAAGGTATTTTTTCCTTTTTTGTTGGCATTGTCTTTATAACTACAAATATGAAAAGTTTTATTCTAAAATTATTTATCGTTATAAACAGGTTATATGGCACCTTTTAAAGCAGGACCGTGCATTCTTTTTTGGAGCAGACTACAGGTCGGACTCGTCCGACCAAACGCCAAACTCTGGATGCTGCAATGTTTCATTGAAATTTCAGTGAAACATTTGAAATTTCAGTGAAACATTTTAAATAAAAAGGGTGAAATATTCATCTTCAACTGCTGAAATATTTATCTTTAACTGCTAAAATATTTATCTTCAACTGGTGAAATATTCGTCTTCAACGGGTAAAACATTTCGAAATAAAAAGAGTGAAAACATTTAAAATAAAATGTTGAAACATTTGAAATAAAAGGGTGAAATATTTAAAATAAAAGGGTGAAACATTTTACTCGCACGTATGAAACATTGAGTTCCAGCTACAGTAACAGGTAAAACATTCATCTTCAACTGGTGAAATATTCGTCTTCAACTGGTGAAACATTCGAAATAAAAAGAGTGAAAAACATTTAAAAATAAAAAGGTTAAACATTTGAAATAAAAAGGTAAAACATTTAAAATAAAAGAGTAAAATATTTTGCTCTCATGTATGAAACATTGAGTTCTACCTACGGTAACAGGTGAAATATTCATCTTCAATTGATAAAATATTCATCTTTAACTGGTGAAACATTCGTCTTTAACTAGTGAAACATTCATCTTCAAAATTTATTGTTGACTATGCACTGGGCTGGCTGTGTGCTGGGCTGTCTATGTACTGGGTTGTACGCGCTGGGCTGCGTTGGGCTGCACGCGCATAGCCATAACATGGCACTAGGCCGCGTGGGTGTAAAACTAGGCCACGTGGTGCAACCTGGGCTGCGTGGCGCACGTCCGTCCGAAGAAATTCCGTTCTCCGGATGATCAGCCAGAAGCATTATCGTTCTTTTTTCAGCTACCTTGGATCCGCAATTAATGTTTATAATATGCCTTCAATTAAGAGATTCTTTGGAACATGGAATTAAAGAAACACCAAAAACTTAGGATTAGAATGCCATATACAAATGTGTCCTACAGAAATCTAGAACATATGAATCTAAAAAATTAAAAATTATATATTTAGATAGTTTATAGTAAATAAATACATGAACTTATAGTGAGAGAGGAAAGAAGATGTATTAGGGAGTCTCAACCTACGGTCTCTTATATAGTGTTTTATCTTACCATGTCAGTAAGATATTATGTCTAGAAACTATACTTCCGACCATGATTTCTTAACGTGGGTCTATAATAAATTTTTTATACATCTATCTTATTTCTCTCTCTACCTCGCATCCAATCACTTTTCATCTTGGCTTAGATATTATGATAACATGGTGTCTTATTTTAGACATGGTTTTTTTATTTTCTATTATCTCTCTTCATTAATTTTCTTGTCGCATCATATTTTTTCTATGTAGCAGCATAATTAATGCCTAAGACATCATCCTATTTGGAGGGTTAGGACTGCCCTTAGACTTTTCAAAGGAAAAATTCAATAATGTTTGAACACATGTGCTTGTTTTCTATGAAATGGAGTAGAGGAAAATAATCAATAGAAAATTTTCACGCTATAATCTTATGTTCCAAATAACATAAATAGGAAATTTTTTAAAAGATTTGAATACTTCATAATTATTTTTTCTTTTTTTAGCTACATTGGAACCGCACCTTATATTTATAATATGCCATCAATTAACTTATTTTTTATCGATATTCTATCCTACTATATAATTGACGAGTTGATTCATCTACTATCATCACTCATCTGGTAATCACAGCCCTTCATCTACTATCATCACTCATCTGATAAATCGTAACCCTTTATCTTTAATCATCTAATAAATCTTAGCCTTTTTCTCAGCATCTCAGCAAAATTATAGGAGATTAGATTCCTTCCTCCCCTCTAACTAATCCTCTAATTTCTCTCCTCTAATCTCGCTGATCTCCTTCACAAATAAATCATCACCCTGCACCCCTCCCCAGCCTAGCCCCAGAGCTGCCTCGCCCCCTCTCGTCATGGGACTCGTGAGATCGTGTTGCGCATCGAGCCCGTCGTGGAGCGCCGTGAGGAGGAGGACACGGGCGCTCAAGTCATCCCATCGTGCGACTCGAGGAGGTCGCCATCACCACCGGGGAGGACGACGAGGACGTGCTCCTCGACATGTGAGCTTCTCTGCTCTCTCTTGCGGCTCCCTGTTTTGGTTCCCAAGGTTGGTTTGTTTTGGTTCGATTTGGCGCTGATCTACTGCTATGTTGTGATGCGTAGGAAGGCGAAGATGTACATGTTCGACAAGGATGGGAACCAGTGGAAGGAGCGGGGCACGGGCACCGTCAAGCTGCTCAAGCACAAGGAGAACGGGAAGGTCCACACTCGGGATTTACCAATTTAGTGTGAGGCTTCAATGCACTTAACCTCAATTGTTAAGTTGTTGGTTCCAATTTGTGGTTTGCTTCAAAATCGTGGATTGATTTTGCAATGCAAAGCTCCTCTTGATCTGCACTTTCGATCATATTGTCAGTCTCTCTGTTATTAATTCCACTATTTGCTTGCTAGATAAATCTCTCATTTCTGATGTTTCTGTTGATCCGCAAAGATAGCGGTTGTTATATTTGAAATTTGATGGTAAAAGCAGTAACTGCTTCTCCTGGCGTCCTGAGACCCATATTTCAAACTATGTTCTTCTCTTTAGTAGCAGATCATCATTTTTTTTCAAAAATCACGGGGTGTTCATTTGTTGTGTGCTTAATCAGGGGCCAGGCAGAGAAAGATTTCAGAGTGAAGGTAGCAACGATCGGCGAGTTTGGCTCAAGAATCTTGTCAGCTTGCTGGGGTATGGCAGCAAGGGAGCTTGTAGGTGTGCATTGTTCAATTTTGATGAGGCACAATTTTTTAGTTATGTTTCTTTGTCCACTCTGAACCGAAAGCATTATTGCTGCTGTTGGATAGGATGCTTGTCTACGAGTATATGGAGAACAACAGTCTTGATAAGTGGCCGCGCCATGAGGATGATGAAATTAGTCCACTAACCTGGGATATCAGAATGCACATACTTCTTGGAACAGCTAAAGGGTACATTTTGATTTTTGTTTTTCATCCTACTTTCATATGAGTTATTTGCAAAGGCTAAATTTTATTCTACAGGATAACCGAGAAATTTTATCCGTTTGCAGGTGATCCTCTGATCTCACTAATTTTGTACCATGGGCAAAAATAGCTACAACATTTTGTCTATGGTAGATCCAGAACACCCTTCTAAAAATTCTGGACGGTTCTCATATTATATAGTATTGTCTACCAAAGCAGAATGGAATTCTTTACCATTATTTGTCCTCTAGAATCACTAGACAGGCCTGAATCTCTTTTCCAAACAGCAAGCTTATCTTTGTGAGTGAAGGCAACATAAAAGCAGCCGGAAATAATCACGAGTCTTATTTTATTTTCTCCCCTTTTTCCTTCGTTAATTACTTGTGTTTGCTGAAGTAGTTTCTGGTGCTCGATCTTGCTCATACCTATAAAATATAGAAGAGGATCTTCTGCAGATGATATATTATATTGTTTTTGGTAGTAGCTTTTTTGTATTTTTATTAAGCAGCACCTCTGTAGTCACCTAATGACCAGAATTATTGGTTCTATAAGCATGACGTGTTGCCTGCGATGAAGGTTGGCAGCACGTTTCTTGATTGACTGTGTTACTGCTGTTACTAGCATGGATTATTAGGTAATAAAACCTCGGTACTGTTGTTACCATCTCAGTCATCTTGGCTGGACGTTACAACAATGAAGCAGACCCTCATGAGTAGTGCCAATAGTTTGGTCTTCACGCTGCCATTGTCATTGTCTATTTATGACCTTTTTAGGCCAAAAACTTACAAGTTTTTGCTGTTGTCGCAAAGAAATGCTTTCATAAATGTTGGCAGCTGTAGAGTAGTGCAAATATCTGCTGGTTTCATGATTTTCTTTGCTATCCTTGGTAATTTGCTCATGCCCTTGTAGCTATTACATTTATTCTATGTGTAGATGTATACTTCTTCCCTATCCACACATGGCTAGGCTAATTATGTTTTTTCCTGATAAACCAGGAAAATTTGGAGCACTTTTCGCATCCATTCCATTGCCTATATTTGCCAGCATGTACTGTATTTTCTTCACAGCCTTCTTTGAGATGTGTGATACTGACATGTTTTAAGCTTCAGCTCAAGGACCATGGTTTTAGGATTTTCCATTCCAAATATGGTCATCTCAGAATTTACCAATCAATGGACAATGGATATCTCATTGCATTCATGTCAGTGAGTTCATAGTGGCAAATCCTGCAGTGTACTTCAACGGAGTAATCAATCTAAAATTACCCTTTTGTTTTAAAAAGGAGTCAATTTGAACCGGATAAACAATATTCAAATGATTGCCTTGGATGTAAAGCATCGGTGGTCAGGAGTCAGGACAAAAGGGGGAAATAACTGTGAAATTATGCAAATCCAGTGATCAATTAATTAGCACGCTTGGCTGCACAGATGTTACTAACACAAAGATCGTGCTACTGATTTGCATGCCGTTTTGATTGGCACTGTTTAAATATAAAATAAATTATTCATCTTTTTCTATTAACTGGTTGATACATACAACTCTATATAGTGCTGAAGTCAAAGAAATTATAGCACACTTTTGTTTCACACTTAAGTCTTGATAGCGGGTGTTGGAATATAAACCATCAGATTAAGTTTTTTAGATTGAATTCATTGGTGCATATAACTCGTCACACCTAAAAATCTTGCATGGATCACGCAACCGAATTGCAGTTTCAATAATGAAATGACTTGAGACCACCGTAAGTTCTTGATATGCCAATAGCTAGGGCTTGAGGTTGGCATCTGGCCCCCAAAATAGGAGACAAAATTATGTAGCATAACCATCTGCGGTACAAGTGCAACTCGTACTTCCTGACACAGATTATGTAGGAAACGGAAAAAAGTATATGTAATTTTGTTTTAGGAAATAGTAACTAGAATTTTTGGTAAAAGTAGATGGTGCTTCAAACAAACTCTCATTGTTTGAGCTATGTACAAGATCTTACGGATCATGTTGGCTATTTCATAATTTTTCTCTCCACGTCGTTTAGACTACACAATTTCTTGAATAAAACTATTATTGTGATATGATATTTTGATTTCTCGGATTTTTTAGGTTCCTATGTTTTTGGTAGGCCCCACACTTTATAATACACCTTTGGCTTGATTGAACTTGTTTTTTTCGGCAGCACAAGATACATAAACCATGTTTGCCTTGTCTAAGAATCAATTGTTGAGTAATATAATGAAATCTTGTTGTAAACCATGATGCAATAAATTGATGACAGTGTTTACAAACTTTTGTCCTGATAACTAAACATTATTATTGACCTCTTGCAGCGATTTGAAACTGTCCTAAGTATTGATTTAGTCACACTCCATTCTCTTTGCTCTCAATGCATCTTCCAGAATCTTGTTGGAGGTAGGCGTGTGAGTTAGCTCCTATTTTTAATGAGCTTGTGACTGTGTTAACTTGGATGAAGACTTCTTGTAAGATTATTTGTCTAAGTAAGTTTCTCTGCCATGTCAGTCTCTTCATATTTTTATTCAGATTTTCTGCTTATAACTCGAACCAAGATAAATGAGAATCTCAGCTAATCAATTTTTATTAAAGCACTAAGTCTTTTATTTTTGCTCGCTTTAATTTTAAGATATTTATTGTCTTTTGATTTTTACATAGTGTTAGCGCGCACACACATTACTTGTATGATATTAATATTAATCAGTAGTTAGACCACTGTTTAATATGTCTCATGGTTCGTCGCTCCCACGCCATCCCCTACCCCACTTCGCCCGTCTTTTCTCCCTCCGCCTCGGTGAGACGCGTCGGCTCGAACCCTAGGCCTCGTCCGCCGCGTACAGGGAGAGAGAGGTAGCGTTGGCGAGAGATGTACGCGGACCAGATCTCGACCGGCCGAAAGCGGTCCATCCACGAACGCCTCGACGGCGACCCCCCCGCCGGCCGCGGGGGCGCGGGCACTGGCGGCGGCGGCGGCCGGGCCCGTAACCCGCCGTCCAAGAGGTCAGTGCGAACGCCATGCCCCCCATCTCCTCGGCCTGCCTGCGTCTATCGTAGGTGCCGCGCTGAACGGAGGAGGGATACGTGCCTCACGATTCGTATCTGTACCCTTGCCTGTTTCGCGCGTGGCGGCGCTGTGGCCTGATGCGCTGGCCTTCGGTTGCGCCTCGCTCTGCGAGCGCAGTTGGGTTTTGGTTCGTGCTCGCCGGCATGCTTATGAGACAAGCTGCACGGCGCATAGCTTGTTGTAGTTCATGTGGAAATTACGGAAATTGTGGTGTTCTTTTTTCCTTTTTGGTTGTTAGTTATTTGAAGAAAAAATTGATCATATACCCTCCGTTTAGATGAAAATTAATGATTTACTCTCTTGGCCCATATGTCATTGACTCGAGTGGATTCCACAGGTCATTGAGATGTCGAGGGTAAATCCTCAATTTCCATCTAATGGAAGGGTATATGATCAAATCTCTCTTATTTGAATGCCTTAAACCGAACCACAATGGCCCTGCTGTCATTGATATTTTCGAAGAAGTTTCAAGTTCGGAGTAAGAACAGTTCAATTATCATGTCCCAACTGCTAATAGTGTGTAATCTCAGTTCTATTATCATGTCCCAACTGTTAACACTGTGTAAAGTTTGCTGACTGAGCCATGGCGTGTTTATGTCTGCATATAAAAGGTTGCACAATCTGTATTAGCATGCTTATATAGAAGTTATTAGGGATCTTCCTTTGTTGGATTTCGATAGCATAATTTTCTCGTGCACGACGCCACCATTCCTGTATGCTCATTTCACTTGGCTAGCTAATATGTAAACCTGTAGATCTTTGTATTATGTAGGCAACGGCAAACTGATGACAAATGGAAGCATGATCTTTACCGGGAAGATGATGAATCAGCTTCAAGTAAAAAATGTTGATGTACCTTAAATATAGACAGGCTTATTATATTCCAATTTAACTCTTATCTGTCTGTACATTGTCTTAAGAATCAATTGATCCAAGGGATTTACGATTGAAGCTTCAGAAGAAAAGCTCTCAGCAAGGTTTTGCTGGCCAACGAGATTCTGGTGCACGTGATCTACGTGAGATGCTTTCTGGAACAATGCACCCTCAGCCATCCAATGCTGACCCTCCGAAGGCAAAGCCAATATCAGAGGTTGTAAAAGTCACAAGGCGTGAAAATGCTGATGAAATGCCTGTACGTCAAAGTAAGAAAGCATCAAAACCAACTTCATCCAAGAAGACATCTCAGCCAAAGGTAAGGGTTATGTTGTTAATGGGTGCCATACACACACACACACATATCCAGTATTTAGTTGGACCTTGTTCTCATTTGCTTTATGTGCATCGAATTCTTAAACAAAGTTATATCCATAATATAAACTCTTAAGGAAGTGAGAGCCGATAAGTATGCAGGAAGGTAAGAGTCACATAAACTGTATAATGTGTTCAAGGGTCATGGTAGGTTTCAACATGGAGAGTTTTAATGTAGCTACTTTAACTATTTTGTGCAAAACTTATGCCCTAGTTAACTAGCTACAAGTGGCTACTGGTTGTAGCATGTTGATTAGTTGCTTTAAGTGTTGTGAAAGTGTAGAATTAACTATTCGTAGATTCAGTGACTCTGCTGTATATTATATATCTGGCCGTGTAGTTTAGTACAGATTTTAATATTGCTGTTTCATTGTGGAGAATGCTATAAACCATAGTTATCAAGGCATCGCTTTAGCGACAAGGCAGTCGGCGGGGGTGAGGTGTCCCGACACCTTACCCCCCAGGGTGCAGGCGCGGTGCAGATCTGGCACGGACAGGCCAGATCCGTTG
Organism: Zizania latifolia; assembly: GCA_000418225.1. Taxonomy (NCBI): domain Eukaryota; kingdom Viridiplantae; phylum Streptophyta; class Magnoliopsida; order Poales; family Poaceae; genus Zizania; species Zizania latifolia. The sequence continues at coordinate 20,062 of ASSH01052102.1, forward strand.
CGGAAAGGCCAGGCGGCGTCGGGCGCAGCGTGGAGAGGCTAGGTGGCGTCGGGCGCACCGCGGAGAGGGCAGGCGGGGTCCGGTGCA
>ASSH01052103.1:0-20108 GCA_000418225.1 Zizania latifolia
CTCCACGGACGCGTCCTCCGCCTCGGCCTGCGGGCGCAGCTCCCCGTCGGCAACGCGCTCGTCTCCATGTACGCAAAGTGCACCCGAGCCGCCGACGCCGCTCGCGCCTTCGGGGAGATGCCCGAGCTCAACGATCTGTCCTGGTGCTCACTCCTACATGGTTATGTGGCCTCAGGCCACATGGAGCGTGCCCACGAGTTATTCGAAGAAATGCCGACTAGAAGCAATGTCGCCTGGAACACATTGCTCTTGGGCCATTCTCACAGTGGCAATGCCAAACAATGCCTTGCTCTGTTCAACAAGATGCAAATGTCAGGACTGGCCTGCGATGATGTGACACTCTGCATTCTCGTTGACGCTTGCACGGAGCTGCCCAGCCCGTCTACTGGCTTCGCAATCCACAAGATTGTAGTGCAGGGTGGCTGGAATATCATCCCCGAGGTCAATAACTCACTGATTTCATTCTATGCTAAGTTCAGCTTGCTAGATCATGCTGTGCAGATCTTTGAGTCCATGGAGAATAGAACCACTGTTTCGTGGAATTCACTGATCGATGCACACACAAGGCTTGGCTACATGGAGCAAGCTATTGCACTCTTTCAAAGTGCACCAGAGACCAATGTCATCTCATGGACTACAATGATCAGAGGATTTGTGAGGAATGGTTACACCAGTGAGGCCCTTGCACTATTTGTCAATATGTTGACACTGGAATATATCTATCCTGATGATTTCGCGTTTGGAGCTGTGCTTCATGCTTGCGCATCTGTGCCATGTCTAGCCAGTGGAAGGATGATCCAGAGCTGCGCATTCCAGCGCGGATTTGCATCCTACTTGTATGTGGCAAACAGCTTGATAGATATGTATGCCAAGTGTGGAGATATAGAGGGTGCCAGCAATGCATTTGATGCCATTCATCAGAAGGACTTGGTTTCATGGAACACCATGCTATTCGGATTCGCTATAAATGGATGGGCAGAAGAAGCATTTGCAGTGTATGGAAGCATGTCCTCCCACAATGTTTCACCAGATGAGGTTACATTTGCCGGCTTGCTCACAGCTTGCAGCCATTCTGGCCTTTTGGAGCATGGGGGAGCCTTCTTTGAGTCCATGGTGTCTGTCCATAGACTTCAACCAAAGATAGAGCACTTATCTTGTGTCCTTGATATGTATGCTAGATCAGGGAACATCTCAAAGGCCATTGAGATGATGGAACATTACCCAGAAATGGTTAAGTCTCATGGCAACGACCTATCTGAGGCTCTGTTCAGTTTCTGCTCATCGGAGCACCTTGATGTCAGGATTGGGAGGAAGGTAGGAGATGATCTGGTGGCAACAGCACCCACGAGAGACACTGGCTATGTCATGCTCTCCAACTTGCTCTGTGCGAGTGGGCATTGGGATGAGGCTGAGAGAGTGAGGAGAGCCATGAAGGAGCACGGTGTCATGAAGTCTCCTGGCTGTAGCTGGATCGAAGTGAAAGGAAAGGTTAAGGTATTTGTATCAGGGGAGCAAACAGCTCAATCGAACAGATTACTTGATGTCTTGTAGAAGATTAAATATGAAGATATAATTGGAAATTTCATTTCGGAAAATACTAAAACACAAGGTCAGTTTCTGCTTGAGTATGATATTTACTCCTTTAGCATTAATATTTCATATATTCTGAAGTATGGCATGAAATAACATATATTAAAGTTAATTATATAATTAAGTGGAGGTTCGATTTGGTTATATGAATCTTCCTCCCGTTTTGTATTTCGCATCGGGGTATCAAGTTCATGGAGACCACCTTGCATAAACACTCCCCAACTATAAATCACTGATACAACAAACACCTTGTCATATCCATACCCGATACGGTGATACGCCCCGATACGCGTATCGAGGAGTATCGGGTTAATTCAGTTTAAAAATAAATAAATTGTGATGTGTGTCTGATACTCAACAATACGTCTATTCGATATTTCTGATGACATTAACATCTCATTTTGAAGCCCTATTAAAGCTGAAGTTCATAAACATTGAACCATGGTCCTATATTTGGTCTTGTGTCTTATCCTCCTATGTTAGGATAAGTTATGTAATATATTAATATCACAAATTTATAATATTTGAGTCTTCCAAACTTTAACTACTTGCTATATGTTTTTTATATATCTTATTATCTTACATATTCGGTTATTTTTATTTAAAGAAAAAAATATTAGTATGTATCGGCATATCTTAGTTTTTTCGAGATTGGAGGTATGACCATATCTGTATCGTGTATAAGTGATACTTAGCTCCCCTGAATTGATCTTGGACAACCAGTTCTCCAAAGATATCTCTCAAGAAAATCGTTCCATGCATAGCCAAACAAAATCTTCTTCCAATCTTCCAAAAGAAATAACCAAACAAAATCTAGTTAATTCCGACAGACTTAAAATGTACAAGCACCATGCCACATAGACATCCAGAAGAGCTCCAAAAACCTAGTGGCTCATAGCTATTCCGACAGGCAGAAATCAAAACTGATACAGAGCCATCCCTGCCATCCATCACCAAGAGGCCAAGAAGCTACCATTTCTAGGCAAACCAGCACAAACATCGCACAAGCGCGAGCTAGCTGCTAAGGACTAGTGCAGGCAGCCATGCTCAGCAGCTGGAGGCAGCCGGCGCTGCCGCCACCGGCTTGCACAGGTCTGCTCGCAGCGCGAGGTTCTCCCGGCGAAGAGCGCTGGCTTTCTCCCTCAGCCTCTCGTTCTCCGCCAGGATGCACCTGTTCTCCAGGTACAGCTTCAGGTTCACCACCTCCATCTCAGCTCCGTCAGATATCCTCATGATCTCTGTCCTCCTCAGCCTTAACCTGTACGTATATGCAACCAACATGCATAAAGATTTAGTTGTTGTTATGACTTTTTTTTGTTAGCTACATGATAATGGTTTTGTGTATCTGACCATATAGAGAGCATAAGTTATCTTCCATTATCGAAAAGTATAAGCATATGTATGCAACAGTAACAAACATGCATGTAACTATGTAAGCATGGTGCAGATCGATGCAGCCAGCAAATTTATGAACCCATCGGTCTCCGGATTACATCTCACCAAACTAAACAAACTGAAGCTGAGATCGATGTTACTACCTCTTCCTCCTGAGAGTCATGGAGACATGAGATTTCTGCTTCTTCTTCTGTTGCTGCTGCTGCTGCTTGTGCTGCCTGAAGACAGCAAAAGACGACGAGAGCTTCTTGCTGCTCCAGGAGCCAGAGCACATGCTGCTGGATACAGTGTATGCTACGTTTGCTCCTAGATTCCAGTCATTGATGGAGCTCAAGGAGTTCGGAATGATTCAATCTTCTGCAGATAACATGATATATATAAGATGGCTTTAATACCGGGACATGGACACAGTGAGCCGTGGTGAAAGGCTTTAGGTTTTTGTTTGGTGGTGCATGCACACATTGACATGACGCATGTGAAGGAGATAGAGGCAGGCAGCCTCTCCATCATGGTGCATGGACTATGGATGGTGCAATGGATCTTCCAACCAATAATCATTTTTCATATTTCACCAAAAAAAGGATGAAGAAACTAAGCATGGTTCTGGAGTTTTGGATGCTAAAGAGACTTACTTGATGACACTTGAGACCTTTTGACAGGAGGAGGTTGGATACCAGGAGGCAGAAGATAAAAAAACTGTTGAATTTCCATGCTGTTTCTGTTGTGGTAATGGTTTTTTTCTTCATCAAAAGTTGATACAGAGAAGCACACATCCTAGCTTACTTCATCTGAAGGAAAATGGCTGGATTGGCTACTGTTATTGATTCCTGGGCAGGGTGTGTGCTGCACCCATGATGAAGCTTTAGAGTTTTCTTGGTACTCGATGCAAGACACGCAACAAGTCAAAATGCTTTCAAGCATTTCATTCTTTTTGGTCGCGTAGTTTCTTCACTAAAATGATACCTCAACACCTTTTCTGCTCTGTCCCTCTCTCTCTCTCTCTCTCTCACACACACACACACACACAAAGTATGCCGTCTTCTTCAGCATTCGTCTGGGCTTGCTGCACTGTTCCAGCACAACAGATGTGCCTATCAGCCTACTGGGAATTCCACTCTGTGAGGTTCTCTTCTGCAAACCTGAGAGTGATCACTTGCCACTGTTTCTGCCAACTTGGGAGTCCAAATTTCCATGAGAAAGGCCCTTCCCTGAAAGCCATCCTCACACCCCAGAGAGCAGAGCCACCAAGTCCAAGCATCCATCCATTCATCTCCATCACAAACCATCATGGAGAGGAGAGAATCTTCAGAGAAAAAACTTGGAGCCAGGAAGACACTTTGGGCCACTGCCTCCCAGCTTTGGCCAAAAGTTGCACTCGTTGCTCAGTGCTCACACACAGCAGCAGCAAGCAAGCAGCTAGCCAGCCACACACAATGGCACATAACAGCCACACACAGCTGTTTCAGCTTCTGATAGCTAGAGATTCTTAGTAGCTAGCTGGTCTGAGTAACTGGATAGTCTGAGTATCTAATTGGTGAGAATTTAGAGAATCTGATGTTTCAAAGCTTCTGGATTCTAATTTATTTTCAGAATTTATAGCTACTGATTCTCATAATCTAAATTCAGAATCAAAATCGTTTATTTTAGTTTTAGATTCTAGAAGTAGCTGCAACTGTCAGAAGCTGAAACAAACAGACCCTGAAAATTAGAGGCACTTGTGCACAGCTTGGAGCGAACTGCTCCCTCCAATCCCGTTCCTGCGCTGCCGATGCGTGACACGTGTCACTGTGCCTAGCGCCCGGGTCCTGCGTCCACTCATGCGATCCATATATACGCAAAGTGGAGGTTTCATTCCGATGCTTGACCTCCCTGCACATTGGCAATGCACCATTGATCATTGCTGCTGCAATTTGGGACAAATGACACTGACCTGTCCAGTGTCCATGAACCTGGTTCACCAGTGCAAGCATCGGCAATGTGCTTGTGAAGAAGCATGGACCGTAATAGCTAGATGCATCATGATTCATAAACACACACGCACACATACCTCGTTCAGCAGTAACAGGGGAGCGTGTGATCTTTGTTCAGGGTTAGCATTATGAAGTCACCACATGCCAAGAGCATCTCGAGGATGGACAGGAGCTTTGGCACCTTTTGGAGTACGTTTGGTTAATGGTCATGAGCAGGTGAGGTGAATTTTCTTCACATCTGAGATTCTGAGTCGATACACAAATTTCAGGGTCGTTTTTGCTGGCATTTGCAGAACTAGTACATGCAAAATCACGGCTCTTTCAGTATGATTACAAATCATATTTCTGAAGTAGCCGCGAGCCTTTCAGCAGCTTTCATCTTTCCCCCCCTCTCAGCATCTTTCATTTGCAAATTCAGGTCAGGTGTAATTGCCATTCCCAAGAAGCTTCCACCTGACAGACACATGTGGCAACCGTAAGTAATCCATTTCCAAAAGGTATCAAGAAAAGCCAGACACATACAATCGGAATTGTTTTCCACAACCAGCTACGAGAGGTACGAAAGGGAGAGGTTCCTCTGCAGTAGTTAACTGCAGAGTGATTTTGCCACTGACATGTGAGTCTTAGTATTATTGAACCTACATATCAGTAATAAAGTCACGGTAAAAATGGTCGCAGAGATCTCGTTTGCATATGAACTGTTCGAGCCTTCTTGGGACGCTTTGTAGATGTGAAATGCAGCTATGCACATTGTTATGTTACCAATCACTGTTAGAGCACCTTGAAGAGCTACAAGCACCTGTGGACAATGTTTTCAAAATCAGTAACAAAAAGGGAAAGAACAGAGAAGAATTATCTGAAACACTTGCATTATGATATTTTTTGTTTTTACAAAAAAAAATGCTCAAGGGCTACCATATCTCAATAATACTGTAAAAAAAACACAAGCATAAGACTTGCAGAGAAGAACTGTGGACACCAGTTTCACTGTATGAACATCAAAGTTTGAAGTATGATGATTTAAAGGAAATGGACCCATTAAAATTTGAGGATAAACCAAGTAATATTTGACAAGTGGGAACAGTTACAAAACAGGGGCAAAAGGAACCACTATGTGTTTTAACTTCAGGAGTACATCATACTTCAAGAGACTCTGAATTATAGAAGTGGAATCTAATAATCTATTACACAGAAATGAAAATTATAGCAGTCTGAGAACATAACGAAATGTTGTGCACACATGAAACTGCCATCAACATCCAACAAGACCATGATATTTGTATGTAGCCGTATCAATTCATAACTAAGTGGGTGCCACACATCAGCCAAGGGGTTCTTGAAGATTAGTTTCACTGAAGAAACACAGCTTTCTTCTGACGAAAAAAATACCACGGCGGGGGAGGAAGAGTTCGGTTTTCAAATGTTTTTTGTGATAAAGGTCAAAAATCCATTCTAAAAAACGTGTCGATATCTACGAACAGATTCATTTAATCGGAGGGAGTACCTTTCCGTCGTAAAAAGAATTACGCAAGTATTATTCTGTATAAACTGTGGTCATTATCATACTTATTGTTTGTTTGGAGTGAATTTCACTCTGCACGAGATTACAGTAAATTTAGCAGAATTTTTTTTATAAATAATATTTATTTTTTTAAATTATAATTCTAGATAGCACCGTCAAAAAATTATAAAAGTAGATCCCTGTGGTTCCGTCGACATTTCAAATATCGACAGAAACTCTAAAATGTTGACAGAAGCCTTTGTCGGTATTTTTTTAGGAGCAAATTTTTATGTCGATAGAATCTCTATCGATATTTTAAATGTCGATAGATGTCTAGTTTTGTAAATTCTTGACGGAGCTATATAGAATTGAATTTCAAAATAAATAAATATTATTTATGAAAAAAAAATCAAATTTAGCATTTAACTACAGATGGCCCTCGTCGCACACACGGCCCAGCCCGGCCCATCAGCCGGAGCATGCCCACGCTTTACACGGTGGACCAAACGTCACCGCCACGTAAACGCCCATCCGGCCGTCCATCCTCCATCGCGCCGAAAATATCTACTGCCACGTGGGCAAGCGAACACCCCCCTCCCCCTCGCGATCACGTGCCGCTCACGCGCTAGGGTTTCCTCCGCCATACCTACATATACTTCGAAACCCCAACCTATCTCCCTCTTTCCCGGCTGCGCCTCTGTTGCAGCCCCCTCCGCCGCCGCCTGTCTCCAACTTCTTTACGATGCCTTCTCTACCCGTTGCGTCCGCCGTCGCCGAGCCCATGGCCGTGGACGATTCCGCCGCCTCCAAGAAGTCCAAGCGCAAGCTCAAGGCCGTCGCGGCCGAGGCCGAGGTGGCGGCAGACTCCTCCTCGAGTAAGAAGGAGAAGAAGGAGAAGAAGGAGAAGAAGCGGAAGGCTAAGGAGTCGCCATCCTCCGACGAGGAGAGGAGCGGCACCAGCTCCGAGGAGCCTGCGCCGGTGGCGAAGAAGACGAAGGACAAGAAGAAGAAGATAAAGGTTGAGGCTGGCGAGGAGAACGACGACGGCGAGCTCACGGCCAGCGGCGACGAGGATCCCGCCGACCCGAACGCGCTGACCAACTTCAGGATTTCGGAGCCACTGAAGCAGAGCCTCAAGTCCAAGGGTATCAAGGCGCTGTTCCCAATCCAGGCGACCACCTTCGATCTCGTCGTCGATGGCCACGACTTGGTCGGCCGCGCACGCACTGGACAGGTGAGAGTTTCCTTTCGACATACGCAGATCATTTGCCAGGAACTAGCTCGTCTTTTCCACACTTAATAACATGCTTTAATGCTTACAATTACAACAAGATCGTCGGGTAGGAATCTCGTGTAATTTATGGAACTTGCTCAGTGCGATCTTAGTATGGCCTTAGATATGTATATATAGCTAAAGTAATTTTGCCATTCTTGCACGTCAATGCGTGGCTTGCATCAACATAGGATTGATTGATATGAAGTGACTGGGATGGATGTGTTCTTTGTTCTTAATTTTTGCTTTTGGTGTTGTGACTTGTGACACTAAGTTCCTTATAACTGACTAATGGCTATGAGAAATGAAATGGCACTGTACTTTTTGTTGTCTTTGTCTCTGAAGTCCTATATCCTACTTAAAGATGGTGTACTTATTATAGGGGAAAACATTGGCTTTTGTTCTACCAATATTGGAGTCATTAGTTAATGGGACACACAAGGCATCCAGAAGGACAGATTATGGCAGGCCTCCCAGTGTTTTGGTTTTGCTGCCTACCAGGGAGTTAGCCAAGCAGGTAAGCTTGTACCACCCCCTTCCAGATTTCTCAAGAAAGAACATCCTTTCTATTTTTTTGACCTCGATAAATGAATTTCAGGTTAACACAGACTTTGCATTCTATGGTACAACATTTGGGCTAACTTCGTGCTGTGTATATGGGGGTTCTGATTATCGTCCTCAAGAAGTAGCAATCAGAAAGGGTGTTGACATTGTTGTTGGAACTCCTGGCCGTGTGAAGGTAATTACTATTCCTTTGCTGATACTGCTGTCTTACTTTGCCTAAAGTCTCTTAAGTTTTATTCTCAGATTTGTTGCATGATTTTCTTGCACAGGATTTTGTTGAAAAGGGAACCCTCAATTTCAAGTTATTGAAATTCCGTGTTCTTGATGAAGCTGATGAGATGCTTAATATGGGCTTTGTTGATGATGTCGAGCTTATTCTTGGTATGCCCTCATATATCTAGTTGCTGTTTAGTCTCATGTATTCATGATACTTGTCAGTTTTTCAAGTTGGTTTGATTGTTCCCTCTATGGCTGGTGTTACTGGATTGAGTGGATTCTGACATGAAATGTTCAACATTTGACGAGTTAACTTCCAGTGTTTATCTATTTGATGTCAATTCTGATAATCCTTTATTATTATGAACAGGCAAAGTTGAAGATGTTACGAAAGTACAGACGCTTCTCTTCAGTGCTACTATACCGGCTTGGGTGAATAAGGTGTGATTTGCTTCTATAGAACCTGTAACTGTTTATGATTTTTTATATAATTTTGTTCAGATGATAATATGTTGTTGATGCTGTAATGGTTATAGCTCTCCATGAAATTTCTGAAAGCTAGCAAGAAAACAGTTGATCTTGTTGGCAATGAGAAATTGAAAGCTAGTGCATCTGTTAGGCATCTTGCCCTTCCTTGTAACCGTGCCGCAAGGGCTCAAGTTATTCCAGACATCATCCGATGCTACAGCCGGTGTGTACTCCCATCAAACTGTCCTTATAAAAGCACAAACTCTCCTAGTGAGAATATTTTGTAATGTTTCTCATTTCTTACTTACCTTTTATATCTGTCTAAAGTGGAGGTCGGACCATTATCTTCACTGAGACAAAAGAATCTGCATCAGAACTCTCTGGTTTGATTGCTGGATCCCGTGCCCTGCATGGTGATGTTGCTCAAGCTCAGCGTGAAGTAAGTATTCTTCACTGGAAATGTATGAACTCATGTTACTCGTGTTTAGTGCCTTCAGGTTGGAATAATGTGTGATAATTTAGCATGTTCAAAATTCTAGTGCCATGTCAAAAAATATCTACTAATGTGGCATGTGGTCATCTCCTTTTGATACCATTGTAATTGCCAATCCTAATCTATTTTTAGATCTTGTCCAAGAATCGTTACTTTAGTATATTCTTCACCCACTCCTGATGTTTAGGCAGTTGTCAAAAACAGCTATTTGAAGCACTGAATGATTTTGTAGGTTATTCTTGCTGGATTCAGGAGCGCCAAATTTTTAGTTTTGGTGGCTACAAACGTGGCTGCACGTGGGCTTGACATTAATGATGTTCAGCTTATCATTCAGGTATGATATGTTCTACTGTTGATTAACTTTGCTAAGGACTATAGGCCTTGCCATCCTTATTGATAATATTTCAAACTTCCAGTGTGAACCTCCACGTGATGTTGAAGCTTACATACACCGCTCGGGTCGGACTGGGAGAGCAGGTAGGATTAATTGGATTTCCATTTTTAAAAATTTTGTACTGTTCATGATGATTATCCTCTAAGCAATGCATTTTCATTGTTAGGCAATACTGGTGTTGCTGTCATGCTTTTTGAACCCAGATATAACTTCAGCGTGAACAGAATAGAGAGGGAGTCGGGGGTGAAATTTGAACATATCTCTGCACCACAGCCAACTGATGTTGCACAATCTGCTGGTACTGAAGCAGCAGATGCCATTGCTAGTGTTTCAGACAGGTAAGAGATTTGAAGTTGGAATTTAGGGTAAGCATGATTTGTGGTATATCTGTGCCATTGACTCTTTGGTTGGATTGTCAATGCAGTGTTATTCCTGTTTTCCGGCAGCAAGCGGAGCAGCTATTAAATTCTTCTGTTTTGTCTGCCGTTGATCTACTAGCCAAAGCACTTGCCAAGGCAGTTGTAAGTTGTGTTCTAATTATATCTTTCTACTGTTGTAAGTTTTAGACTGGCTGCAACAATTAACAGGCAATGCATTTCTTAGGGCTACACTGACATAAAAAAGAGATCTTTGCTGTCTTCAATGGAGAACCACACTACATTACTTCTTCAAACTGGCCGATCAGTGTATGCAGCAGGGTGAGTGGACTAGCTATGCTCCAGTTTTCTTTTGGGTAATAGGCTGTCTCATTTCTTCAATTGATTGGGGAACTTTATCTGCTCGCAGGTTTGTTATTTCTACTTTGAAAAGGTTTATGCCAGAAGAGAGACTTGCAGATGTAAAGGGTATAACCCTCACTGCTGACGGGACAGGTGCTGTTTTTGATGTTCCTTCAGCAGAGGTTGAAGACTATATTCAAGGTATACCTTTGCTTTAGGTTTACTAATTCCTATAATACAGAAACTTGTATAAATTCCTATAGGTTTACTAATTCCTATAAATTCATGGTGCTCGTTGAAGCCTTTCAATTCCAAGCAAGTTGGGGTAGGCTTTTGGGTTTCAAACTCTATTTGAGTGGCTAGGTTTTTCATTTGCTCGTCAAGCCTATCACGGCCTTTTAGGGGAATGTGACCTCCTTCCAAATATTCTCAGTGTTTTTTTACTCATGATATTCAAATTAGGGCGAATCTTTTTTTCAGAATTCTTATGCTATCTGCTCAGTTTTATTTGGACTCATGCTTGTTGCGTTGTTCCACAGGTGCAGAGAATGCCGCCATGGTGTCAATTGAGGAAGTTAGACAACTGCCACCCTTGCAAGAGAGGGAGCAATCGAGGGGTGGTAACAATGGCGGAGGAAGGTTTGGAAATAGGAGATTTTCTGGAGGTGGAGGCAGAGGGTTTGGTGGAGGTGGTAGAGGCAGGGGAGGCGGCTTCAATAGGTTTAACAACAGGAGGTAGACTTGAAAGCATTATGTCATTTTTGACGTAGGTCGAGTAAAAGAGGCACAGGGAATCGCCAAAGTTTTGACTGCGCCGTGTATCGGTTTTTATTATATTTATTTGTTACTCTTTGTCTTAGTGATTACGATGATCAGTTTTGCCAGCAAGACTACAATATTGATCTGATACTCCACAGCAACTGTTATAAATGATGCAACTGTTATAAATGATGACATGTGTTGTTTGAAAGATTTGGTAATTTGCTACTCAAGATATTGTTTTATTATGATGTTTACTATTTAGATCAATGACAATCTAGGCTAGGTTAGGATGGCAAAAATACAAAGTCGTTTTTAAGGGTGTAAATTATTAAATCTCTATTTTATATCATCTTGTTGACATCAGAATTTGGCACTATCGGTGAATCAGAATTTGGCACTATCGGTGAAGCAACGAGCGTTGATATCTATGTAACTTTACGTGTATATAAAAGTCTCGGACGTCGTCCCGTAATAGAAAAGAGATTAAAGTTTAAATTTAGTTGAGTCTGGTTTATCTCTAATAATTATTAGATTAAAGTTAGTTTAGATTTTGTATTTCGATTATCTTGAGTCGTGTATAGGTCGTTTCTTTTCTTCGGCTATAAATAGATGTACTTGGGGACTTTTAGGAATCATCTCAGGATCAATCTATTCAATTTCAATTTTTGGTGTAACGTCACCTTTTTAGTAGAGGTAATGTAGTTTTTTTTGATGATTTTCTGTCTCGAGTTAGGTTGCATCGGTTTAATTCGATCTCTAGCAAGAAATAAGTCTCGTCCGAGGATTTTCTGTCTTAGGTTGGGCTGCATCGGGTTCAGTTCGATCTCCAGCAAGGAACAGGTCTCGTCACATAGCAAATGCATCTATTCGGCTAAGACTTTTTCGGTTCAGTCCGATATTTTGGTTGAGTTTATGTAGCTGCTAGTTATCCTGGTATATTGGCTCTATCTAAGATTGCATTGCTTCATCTCTTAGTTAGATCTGACATGTCCATCACATGTGTGCTAGATCTGTTGATGAGATAGACTCTTCTTGTTACCTTTGATCACGTATTGTCTCGGTTCAGTCCGATATTTTGGTTGAGTTTATGTAGCTGCTAGTTATCCTGGTATATTGGCTCTATCTAAGGTTGCATTGCTTCATCTCTTAGTTAGATCTGACATGTCCATCACGTGTGTGCTAGATCTGTTGATGAGATAGACTCTTCTTGTTACCTTTGATCACGTATTGTCTTGGTTCAGTCCGATCTATTGGGTTGTTGTTAATAAGATATATTTCATTAAATCGGTGGATTTGGTACATCGTTTCATCGGAGTTTTAGCCGATGAGGTATCATGGTTACGAGAGCATCATCGTGATCCCAGCTGATTGAGTCACCCCAATTCCTAGCGTGCATCGACTGGTGATAAGAATCAGCATCGGCTTATCTCCTTATTTTTACTATGCGATGGATGCCTTTTAGGAGTTGAGCCGATATGCTATTTCTCGTGCTTATATGTATTGGATATGCCGTCGATACGGTGTTATCAGTCGACGATGTCATCGACTCATCGGCCAATGTGCTCAGACAATCAATATCTCTAAATTTTGTTAATTGCATGATCAAATTGATTGGCACGCCTATGAATCACCTTCGGGTATTTAGGACCTGCACTGGAGCTAAGTAGACTTTTCTAGCCTTCGAGCGTGAAGGTACAGAGATTCCCGTGCGATTTTTGCGTCAACACATCTTATACCATTATTTTGATATGGGTATGTTCTAAACAGTTTAAATGCAGATTATTGCCTTGGGTTATGATGTGCCATGCATTTCAAATTTCTAAATGATATAATTTCTCTAAATACTTTTTATATAAAAATTATTTTAAAAAATTTATTTTAAAACTGTTTATCAATTTTTAGCACTAAATTTGTTCGTGTTAACTCTCTACCTATTTGATTAAATAGTCAGATAATCTTATCTATTCTTTTAAATGGCTTTGGAGCTACAACTTGTAATCTATAGCCAAATTTGAATTTTTAATTTAATTTATTTTTTTGTCGTTTTCTATTTTACAGACTTAGTGTTTTATACCTAAAAAATAAAACTATAAAAAATTACTCTTATATTAGTTTTTGTTGCTAATTTTTATGTATTCGGTTTATAATATGTAGCCGAAAGAACTAAAAAAACTCATCCAATCAGATGACTTGTATTTTAATCCTTGTTCTTTCGATTGCTTACACATACGCACAGTGCCATTGGTTCGAGAGCAAGGTGAGATAGATAGTTCATCTTATTTTGATTATTTTGAGGGATGAAATGTTTTTTAAAAAAATTAATTGGTGTGAGAATATACATACTCTCTCCATCCTCTAATATTATAACCTAGATCAGATTTAATATTTTATAGTACAATGAATTTAAACAATATCTTTTGTTCATTGTCTCAAAACTCTAGACTACATACGATAGCATAGTTCCTCAATAGTCACGAGCTCATTTCTAGCCAATTGTTACCTCGTCGTCCATCATCACCTCATTGTCTAACGTCATTGCCTCTACGTCCGCCATCCATCACTATTGCCGTTGTCATTCGCCTGTAGTTTCATCCCTGTAAAGAAAAAGTCTACTTAATCCCTCAAATATAGACATGTAGACACATGCATCCCTAAACTATAAAATCAGATTCTTGACTCTATCATCTGTACTATACTAGATAAATAACCACTAGAACGGTGATTTTGCCTGCGTGGCAGTCCACGCTGATAGAGGCACTGAGGTGGCTGTCCACCTCCCTCTCTCTCCTGCGCCCAGCCGTCGCCAGCTAGCGGCGGATCCAGAGGGTGCAAGGGGGGCGCGCCCCCTACCGTCTGGTGCCTTCTATATTTCTTATGCTGCAGTGCTGCTTGTGCTGCCTACTCCGAACACATTTCTTTTCAAATCCTTGTATATTTCTTTTCAAATCCTTGTATATTTTTAATATTTTTGTTATGATTATGATTTTACATATAATATTCATTTAAAATAGTGAATAATTTATATGCATCTATATATACATATTATTTATGACTGTATATAGGTTAGCCAGCCCCCCTAAATTTTTATTTGGATCCGCCACTGTCGCCAGCCCATGTGCCTACGCCCGACCGTCGCGCGCTCAAGGTTGCGCCCGGCCGTCGCCCGCGCGCGCACCTGCGGCTATGCCCACCTGCACAAGTTTGCCCAGTCACCGTCAACACAAGTGTGCCGAGCCGTCGCCCGTCCTCGTAGCTGCGTCTAGCCGCCGCCCGCCTTCGCTCGCCTGGCCACTTCTCGCCCGTGCACATAGGGGAAGAAGGAGGAGAGAAAAAGGAAGAGAGGTGGCTAGAAATAGGCGCTCACTGACGGTTCCACATATCGGCTGAGCCACCTCAACACCCCTATTAGTATGGCTACTATACGGGTAAAACCATCACCTTAAATCATCTAATGGTTATTTATTTAGTATAGTATAGATAAGAGGTTAAAAATCTGATCTACAGTTTTATATTTTAGGGGGGTAAGTAGATTTTTTCTTTGCTAATGCTTTAGCGGGGTCGAGAACAGATTTGGCCCAATTTACTCTTGTTGCCACCTTGAGAACGGCGCCGCTCGATCGTAGCCCAGCTGGCCCGTGGACCCCGCGCCCCGTCTGGAGCCGCTTGTCGTGTCCGCCTCACGTGCCGTGCCGGAATCTCGCAGGGATCCCAGCAGGTGTGCCGCCGTTTCATCCGCTGGTGCCACTGGGGCTCCGCGCAGAAGGCAGCGGCAAGAAAAATTAAACCTTTTAGGCAACAAGCCAACGCAATCGCAAATCGATCCCGACCCGCGTGGCGTCCACGACGAGCTGAGCCGAGGTAGCGGGCGGAGAACACGAGGCGTGGCCGCGGAGGAGGCAGGAGGAGCACCCGGGGCGACGAGATGGACGGCCGCAGGGATGTCGGGATCCTCGCCATGGACATCTACTTCCCGCCCACCTGCGTCCTGCAGGTGAACCTCTCCCCTCCACGGCTGTTGGTTTTCTTCTTTCTCTGCTGTCCCTCGCTTCAGCTGCTTGATCCGGCATTGCGGAGATCAAAGATAGTGGGATTTCTGTGACGTCAAAGATTGTGGATTTCTGTGACGAAAGATTGGAGTTTAGGTCCGGTTGAGTGGTTTCTCCATGGAATTTGGTAGGGGGAGTGTCCAGATTTGTGCGATTCTGGGTGCGCAAAAGTTAAATCTTTCGTGATTGCAGTGGTGTTATTATGGGCCAAGTCAACACTGAGAAATACTGTTGCTATTCAGAATGTTCGATTTTTTTCATGGCTGGTTGGTTGCCTGTATGTAGGAAGCACTTGAGTCTCATGATGGGGCGAGCAAAGGGAAGTACACCATTGGTCTTGGGCAAGATTGCATGGCCTTCTGCAGTGAGGTGGAGGATGTCATCTCGATGAGGTATCTCTACTAATGTTTGGACTCACCTAAAGATTCTAAGTCTCTAATCTGTTACAAATGTTTAGATATGATCAGATTACTGTCTTTTACAACTTTGTTTCAAACAGCTCTCATTTACAATTCCATTCTTGTGTTGTAAGGGACATGTGTCCAACTATTAGTCAGTATTCATCTCTGCAAGACTGCAACATGCAACTTCTTTTCTGAAAACACACACTTGTGTCTTTAATGCTGAAGAAAACGTGTCTTGCAGCCTGACAGTTGTCACATCCCTACTGAAACAATACAAGATTGACCCTAAGCTGATTGGTCGATTGGAGGTTGGCAGTGAGACAGTGATAGACAAAAGCAAATCCATCAAAACTTGGCTGATGCAAATTTTCGAGGTTTGTTCATCAAAATTTGGGAAGTCACTCAATTTTACTTAAATACCATTCATTATGTACATAAATACTATATATTAGACTCTACCTTTTCTTGCCATGCACGTCCTTATAAACTGAGTGTTCGTGGCATTACTCAGTCCATTTTCACGCTTATGTTTTTTTCTGATATCTGTTCACAAAACGCAGGAATGCGGTAATACTGACATTGAAGGAGTTGACTCCAGTAATGCGTGTTATGGTGGGACAGCAGCCCTGTTGAATTGTGTTAATTGGGTCGAAAGTAATTCCTGGGATGGACGCTATGGCCTTGTTGTTTGCACAGACAGCGCGGTCTGTCACATGACCTTCTCCATGAGCTTAAGCTGCCTAATTTACTGATCTATTTAGTTTCAGTTGGAACACTCAAGTTACTTTCTGCCATCTTATGGTACTGTGGTGTTCAGGTTTATGCAGAAGGGCCAGCTCGTCCAACAGGGGGTGCTGCTGCTATTGCAATGCTCATTGGCCCTAATGCTCCTATTTCATTTGAGAGGAGATACAAAGCTTCTCACATGGCTCATGTTTATGATTTCTATAAGCCTAATCTTGCGAGTGAATATCCGGTTAGTTTTTGTTTCTCTGAATCATTTAATTCTCTGTAGAGATTTCTTTTCTTCTGATGCCTTGTATCGACTTGTCTGACGTCTCAAAGTATCATACCTCAGCATCATAACACCCAGATCCATTGTAGGTCGTTGATGGAAAACTATCCCAAACATGCTATCTGATGGCTCTAGATTCGTGCTACAGGCAGTTTTGCAACAAGTGAGCAGCTGATCCTTTGTTATTTTTCGTTTGCTAATCGTTTCTGATTTCCAGTGGACAATAATTCTCTACTGCCATTACACTTTCTGAAACTAGGTACGAAAAGCTGGCGGGCGAACAATTCTCTGTTTCTGATGCAGACTATTTTGTTTTCCATTCTCCGTACAACAAGGTACTACACATTTAATTGAAGTTTTCATCAAGATGAAAATTACTATGAAAATTTTAGTATTGTTGTTGTTTATGGTTTTGCAACCTGGTGACCTTGTTGACTCCCTTCTTTTTACACAGCTTGTGCAGAAGAGTTTCGCTCGAATATACTATAATGATTTCATGCGCAACTGCAGGTCCATAATCTGTTCTAGTCTTCTCTAATGTTTTCCCCTTCTGAGAAAGCCTGAGATCGGCTTTCAGCATCTCTAACAGGAACTGTACTTAGGATTCAATTCCTTAAGATTTTTCAGTTTTCAGATGCAGGATGCCCTTGTTTATTTTCCATGATGAATTTTTTCAAACTAATCTAGCTTTACCTGAATACTAGCTATGTGGACAATGAGGCTAAAGAGAAGCTCCAGCCTTTCTCAAATTTGACTGTCGAAGAGAGCTACCAAAGTCGTGACTTGGAAAAGGTCGTTGTCATGATATTTTTTATGTTACTATGCTATTAATTTCTGATCTGATGATATTTTTTGCCAAATTTTTAGGCCTCACAACAAGTTGCAAAGCACTTGTATGACATCAAAGTTGGACCATCAACTTTGCTTCCAAAACAAATTGGTAACATGTACACTGCATCTCTGTATGCTGCATTGGCATCTGTAGTCTATGACAAGCATGGTAGTCTGGTAATCCCAGTGTCTTTAGTTCTCTCTTGTATTAGCCCTTGGCATGTCATTCTTGAATCTTACAGTTAACTCTTGGTAATGTTACAGGATGGCCAACGAATTGTCATGTTCTCATATGGCAGTGGCTTGACATCCACTATGTTTTCGTTGAAACTTAACAATGGCCAGCATCCCTTCAGTCTATCAAACATTGCTTCAGCGCTTAATGTCACGGAGAAGCTTCAGTCAAGACATATGGTAAGCTCATTCGTCTCGTCCATCCACAAGCTTTGCCATAAAACGTTAACCTGCCTCAAATTGGCCCCTTCCAAAAGGTTCTACTAGAATGCCAAAATTGCTAGACATTTGCTGCATTACCTAATATTTACAGTTGAAGAGCCTTATTTATAGACCAGTTGTTCCATCTGATGGAACACACTCTACATACTCATCCACTCATTCTCTTTATGTTCATGTATTACCAATGTTGCATCATGACATTTTCTCCAACCTCTTGCGAGCAGACCTTGCCTGATAAATTTGTGGAGACGCTGAAGCTGATGGAGCACCGATACGGCGCAAAAGAGTTCGAGACGAGCAAAGACACGAGCTCGCTGCCGGCTGGGACATTCTACCTCACCAGGGTTGATTCCATGTACCGAAGGTTCTATGACAAGAAGGCCGACGAGGAGATCGCTACAGGCAAAGCCAGGTACAGTAATGGATATGCCAATGGCCACCACCACTGAGCTCCTATGCCACCGGCATGTTTCTTATCTTTATCTTTGCTTTGTGATAAGTTCATCATTAGGGTTCTCCAGCCTAGTGTAGTTCTCAAATAAATGTTCTCTGCATTGCACGTGTTATCTGTATCACAGCTAGTTTTTGTATTGAACGAGACAGACCAGTGAAACATTCCGTAATTGGATTTCTTCTAGCTCGTTTTGTTGCTGTCAAGTTATTACTAGGGACTAGGTTGGTAATATCGAGGTAATGCTCTTCTGAATGAATCATAGTTCGTTTCTCGAGCTAATATTTTGGGTGTGTTTGGTTTAGTTTTGTTGAACTAAATAAGTATCAGATGAAATAATTTTTTTTAACTTTTTTAGCTATAGTAGCTTTTTGCTAGTACAAAATAAAAGTTGCATATCCTAGATTCCATAACTTTATGGTTTATGTTGTCTGATCTTATCTTATAAAATCATTATTTTATATTGTTAAGCTTTATGGAATCTCTATATCGTGTATCGTAGATTTACGTCCACTCTAACTTCGCAACGTTTCCATAGTTTATAACAACTTTTCATAGAACACAAGTTTAATCTACAACATGCCCTAAATACTAAACAAGTGGAGCAAGCAGACATAGGTGCCCTTCTCGATAACTTGTGGTTAGCTATATGTTTTCTATTAAAAATAAAAAAATATTTTATTTTATTTTATCATATAAATCTTAGATTCAATATAGATTTCAGAGCTAAAACCCCAAGCCTCTATCAAACATGGCACTGATTTAGCCAATAGGCAAAAAAGGCTGATTTAGTGAAACAAATAAGGTCAAGATTGTGCGAGGAAATCCCTCAGTTCAGCTTACAAGTGAAATTTCGGTTGGTTCAAGCGGACTTGACCGCCCTTTGCAGAGCTGGAAATGTAAATTCACAGGAATTCATGGGCTGCCCAATCAATTCAAATTCAAATGGAATAACTCAGGTGCTATTTATTGTTCAATCTTCGCAGTCCAAAGAATTACAAACCAGTCCCAAAATTAGAAACAGAAAGCTTTCACAAGGAACGCAAAAAAGAAAAGAAAAATTCTTTATATGTCGTTGAAAGTTTACCTGTCTTTTTATATATTACTTGATAAGTGGTATATAACGAAACAGGTAAATTTTAGTGACAAAAAAATTAACTCAAAAAGAAGAAACAGAGAGAAATCTAATACTCTAAAATCACAAAATTGCCCTTCCTCGTCTTCCGACCTACTCTGTGCAAAATCCCTAATACTCTGTTTCTTCCCCAACTTCGGAGAAACAAAATTGTCAAAAATTTCACGGAGTTTAGTGAGATTAATAGCTCCATAACTCGATATCAGAGCCGGCGAGCTCACCGTCCTCCCACCACAAACCGGCGGCCGGCGGCTCCAGGAGCAGCCCCTGCGCCAAGCTGACGTAGTATGAACCGGCGTCCATTCCGCCGAACCTAAACCCGTCGTCGAGCTCGAACGCTTCGTCGGGCGTGGACAGCGCGACCGGCCAGACGATGTCCTTATCCTGCTCCTCTTCGGCCGTCTCCGCCGGCGACGGCGGCGCCG
>KE371885.1:0-11754 GCA_000418225.1 Zizania latifolia
GCGTCGCCTTTTATTGTAGCATGAGGGCTGCGCCTCGGAGGTGAGGCGGAGACGGAGGTGGGTGGAGATGCCGCTGGTGAGGTTCGAGGTGAGGAATGAGGTGGGGCTGGGGGACCCCGGCCTGTATGGCGGCGGCGGTGGCGGTGGAGGTGTTGGAGCTGCCGCGAAGAGAGGCGGGGAGGCGGAGCCCAAGGCGCTGCTGGAGGGCGTCGCCGTCGCCGGCCTCGTCGGGATCCTGCGCCAGCTCGGAGATCTCGCGGAGTAAGCGCCCCCTTACTGCATCCTCTCTCCCCGGGGCTGCTTGGCGCTGTGATTCAGGCGAGATTCGACTCGGCGAGTGGGTGTGTGGCTCCAGCGTGGGATCTGGTGTGCTCCGTGTGTGATGATTTCGGGGAGCAGCTGCAGTTTTAGGGAGAGTTTGGCGCTGGTTCGTGATAGTTGGGGTGTTTGGTTTGCGCACAGGATCGAAGTCATGAGAAGGGAGAGGGATCTGGGGTTGAGACGGTTCGATTCGATAAGACAAGTGGGACGCTGAGTTTTAGGAATTATAGCGGGATTTCGGTCTGTCAGTTATGGAGAAATCGCGGAGCTGCCTGGCCTGAATTGGATGTGTCCCTTTAGGCGCTTGGTGGTATTTTGTGCTTATTTATTTCCTGGGATCTCTTGTTAAGATTGAATTGGGTAGTGGCAAGTTACACGTTTTCGGAGTGTCCAACGGCTGATCAATGTGGGGTTTTTTTGACAGCATTTGCTTGGGTTGCATGTTTTGCTGTATTCTACAATCTGTTTGTGTATTTTGAGTATGGCCCGGTGGTTTTTAGCAAGATCTTGTGCTAGCATGGGGTTATGCTCTGAAGTTTCTTTTTTGTTTCTTGGATGACATGGCTGGTAATTCTGAAAATTTCCTATTTTAGTTGGTCTAAGTGGCCGTTGGGTACATTTGGGATGGATGTTATTGAATTTCTTTGCTAATTCTGGTTTGAGGATTTCCAGGGCTGTTCACAATTTCCATTGCTTGTTGACCAGACCATCTATTTTTCATGTTATGCTGTTACGTTTAGTTCACTGCGCCTAAGAAATATTTTGGTCATAACAGATTTGCAGCAGATGTTTTTCATGACCTACATGAGCAAGTTATAGCTACATCTGCTAGGGGGCGCAAGGTGCTAACTCGAGTACAGAACATTGAGGCAGCACTTCCATCTCTTGAGAAAGCTGTAAAGAATCAGAAGAGCCATATACATTTTGCTTATGTACCAGGTACATACTACATCGATGCCAACAACCATCTTAATTCTTAACCAATTAATGCCAGTTAACATTGATTTGCCCACAAACACTTCAGAATGGACTGAAACCAGTTGGAAGTAGCCTGATGTTGATCTTTATGAGATTGATAGTAGCATCACAGAATGCCAACCTGAAACCTGGTCAAACATATGAAAAAACTTCCAATTGACAAGGTTGGCGTCACTAAATCGATACAGACCTTTTTTTATAGTAAGTTAAACTGGCCATGACGTTAGATCAGCTCTGGTTTTTGGTAATGCATTCAACTTTAGATTTACTGTTCCTAATCCACAGGTACAAACTGGTCCATTTGGGATGCCTCATAATTGAATGTCTCTTACCCTAACACAATAGTTCGGTCTAAGATCGTCTCTGCAGTTTTATTTAATGTACTGGTAAAATGCAGGCTCTGATTGGCATGCACAACTTAAAGATGAGCAAAATCATCTGCTATCCAGTGATCTACCTAGGTTTATGATGGATTCTTATGAAGAATGTCGAGACCCACCACGACTTTACCTTCTCGATAAGTAAGGATTGATTGTTTTCTTTATCGAAGCTCTTTTGGTTCCTAAAATATTTGTCTTTCAGATTTGACAATGCTGGTGCTGGTGCTTGTTCGAGGAGACATTCTGATCCATCGTACTTCAAGAAAGCATGGGATATGATGAGAGCAGACAAGACTGGAAGTATCCAAAGAGAAAATAGATATCAGAAAATCAAGGTTCTGTTATTTTATTTTCTGCATTTGTGCATCAGAGGATCAGTGGTGTTCTTATCTCTCTTAAACTGCAACACACAGGCACAAATCTAGGGTACAGTTAATGATTAATCTGTATACTTATGGTATTGCTGCTACACTCTACTCCATCTGCAACCACATCAACTGACCATTATCATGACCAATCTAAAGTCAATGATTAGAAGTCACATTACTTAGCTCATGTCAAGTTCAGGCAGAAGTCTGAATGTTGTTCTTATGAAGATATGGGAATAATTTCATAGAAGCAAGAAATAACAATTCCTGTAAAAAATTCAAGAGGAATTTTACACATGCCTGCACGAAAATATTTGAAACCCATTCTGCTCTATAGATGTTGAGTCTGTGAGAAAATGTTTAATAATCGCAAAATATGTTGCTGAGCTACCATGCTTACATATTTGTGTTATCGAATGGTTGTAGCTCATTGAAATTAGAATGGCATGGCAGGTGTGATATTTTTTCATGTCGGCAAATGTAGCATATGTGTGCTGAAAAACTTAACAAATATTTTGAACTTGGACAGAGAAAAGGATCACTCCTGAGAGAGCCATATCATGGACAGGCTACACCCGGGCAGAGGAACGGTGAATTTCAGCAAGCACTCACTGCTATTCAGCTTACCAGCAGGTGTGAAACAAATTCCAAATTTGAATATAACAAAAAATTACATATCCTTTTCACCCTCCCATGATTTTATTTTTTCTTGTATCTTAATGATGCATCTTGAAGAGCCTTATCAGTTGTGTGTTTTGTCAGCAGGCAGTTTGCATCTCCTAGTACTGATGGCCGGAGCCTTTCAGAGCATAGATCCACCCCCGATGCAAGATCTAACCCTGACAATATAAGCAGATCCTCTTCGTTTAGTTCAAAAGCACGGCTAAGTTTTGTAGAACAAGCTTTAGATACAAAGCCAACTGTAGTTCCTCATGAGAATGGTCGTGACAAGCCATCAACTATTAATCCACACAAGCTTAACAAAAACCCATTGCTCACACGACTTAATGGTACCTGTGCAGCTGATATGGGTGATGATTTGAGGCAAAATTCCCTGCCAGATGAGATGATTGCTAGGTCATCTTCTGTTGAATGGGATGAAAAGGCTGAAATTACCATGTCTACAACTTCTGTCTACTGTGATCTTGTCATGGATAAAGCTGAAGATGCAGAAGCTAAATGTATTCGCCCTGAGCAACAAGACATCGACTATAGGGAGATGGAGACTTTACGGCAGCAAGAGGCATTACTTCAAAAGACAAAACTATTAGTGGTGTCATCAGACTTGAACCACCATGATGAGGTCCCCAGTGAAACAGACAACTACATGGATGCACTTAACACGCTTGAATCTGAGACAGAGACTGAACCTGAGCTTCACCCTAAAAATCAAGTGACACCAGTACCTTCCTTCAATGTTTATTTGCCCCAGGTGGAGCTGACGGATAATATTGTTACACAGTCTCCTAATTCTTCTGTTGTTGAATTTACTGATAAATGTCACAATTCTGGTATGCCCTGTGCTTCTGAAAGCATGGTTGAATTTTCCAGTTTCTTAAGTGCAGATGCTCCTGATATTCCACAGCCAGTATTGTCAGGTTATACGGCTATACCTCCCACTACAGGGTCACCCGTTGCTACTAATACCCCTGACAGTAACACAGAGGATGCTCCTTCAGGTCCTTCAGAGATTTCAGAGGCGGCATTGCAAGCCTATACAACTACGCTTCTTAATCAAAATTCTGCTGACACCAATGAAATTCCAGAGAGTAAGTCAGAAGATGTACCCATAGATACTCCTGAGAAGTCAGGACCAGGATTGTCAGCCTATACAGCTACACCTACCAATAAAGAAACCTCTGTTGAAAGTCAAACCCCTGATAGTAATGCAGAAGATGTTTCTGGAGATTGTAATGAAGCCTCTGCTCATCTTATGTCCTATTCCCAACGTACCATTTCTGACATGTCAAATAATGAGGTATCTGCTACTAAAAGATCACCTGATGATACCACTGATGATTCTTTTGTTATGTCAGAAAGGAGACCTCAGGATTATCCTGGAAAGAATAACAAGGTTGAAAGTGATGACACTTTGGAAGTGTCTAATTCACAGTCCATGCCACTGAATGAATTATTGGAGAATGGATGTGCAACTCAAGGCCTTCCAACAAATGCCCCTACTAGTTCTATTGGAGTATCTTCTGTTAAGCTCTGGACAAATGCTGGGCTCTTTGGACTTGAGCCATCTAAACCTCCAGTATTTGGTGTCCATGATGGCCCAAAGGAGGATACTGCACCTGGGTACAAAGAACCTCAGATTTGCCATTCAACTGGATACCCTGAACTGCATTCTTCAAAGCCCACTGAATCAGCACTGGTAGATGCTTCAAATGGCAATCAATCGGCAGTAAGAACACCTGATACAGTTTGTGGTCAAACAGAGGGTTCCTCAGGTTGTTCCACATCTTTTGAGCTCAGTGATCACAAAAATATTATTGGCAAGCAAACTTCAATAAGCGAGCTCCTAGAATCTGAAGACAAAAACAATGTTGAAATGTACTCTACCGCTGTCTTGGCTGGAAGGAATAACATGAATCTGGTGTCTGCGTCAAGCTTTTCAAGCATTGCACAAAGATTTCTTGCTAATACACTTCAGAGAAGAACTTCTCCGAAATACACTGATCTTTCTATGTCATCTGGGATAGTTAACACTGATGCAACTCTAACTGATGAATCTACCCAAAAGTCTACTGTATCGCCTGGCGAAGCAGTATTCGATTCATCTCAGTTTGAGAAGAAAACAGAAAGTGGCATGAATGGACTGCCCAAGTCGTCACTCTTCTCTAGTTGCCATTACTCTGAAAAATCATCTCCGCCTCTAGAGTACATGAAAATATCTTTCCACCCTATGAGTGCATTTGAAATGTCAAAATCGAACCTAGATTTCTCCGATGGTAATCTTCATGAGAATGCTGATGATATGATGTTACCAACATTTCAGTTACTCCCAGAGTCTTCTATTCCACAGCCTGGTAGTGGTTCTGAATCGGAAGATGACACTTTTGGTAGATCTTATAGTTATTCTTCATACGATGATCTGAGTCCACGTTTATATTCAAACTCTGAGTTGTGGGATCAAGAAGATGTAACTGAATTGGAGGATCATGAGATGTATAACAATCCAAATCAGATAGGATCCTTCGCAGAATTTGAGCAAATGAACTTATCTGGTGCAAAGTCCACTGTTTCACTTTCAGATCTTGGGGATGATCATGGATTAGCCACGTTAGACTCCCAGCCTGCTGGAGAACTTCCTAACTTTGAGACTTTGATGGCTACGGGCAATCATCAAAATGGGGATGCTTTCATTCCACACAATCCAGTAAGTTTATCACCAGATGAAGATCAGTTGCCTCCACCTCCTCCTCTTCCCCCAATGCAGTGGACAATGAGACAAACAGCTTCTGTAGAAGAAGGAATAGGCTCTGCAGCTAAACATATGTTTAAGAGCACCTCAGGTCAATCACCAGCACACACTCCTGTGCAGGAAGAGCACATTCCACCCATTGCACTGCCAGATGAACAGGAGCATGTGAAGGAGGTAGTATGGCTCATCTTTGATTGACTCTGTTTTGAATAATTTTGTATCAATAATCATTATATTCTATTAATGATTTTTACGAACTTTGTAGAATGACAGAAAAGTTGATCTGGTAAAAGAGATAAGCAATCCTCCTAATATTATTGAAATCAAAGCAAGCTTTCTCCAGCAAATCAAGGATAAGGTTTGCTTTGTTTTTTCTTAAAAAATATTCCAGTATTCTCTATTTTTTATCCATTTGTGTGTAGAAACTGTTCTGTATGAGCTTTTGGGTTTCCTTGATAAATTTTTTTGATATAGCTGACTAGTTTGCTAGAAGTGCAAAAAGTAGAACCCAAGTTAATAATGTGTAATTAGATCCCACAGGGTCAAAAAATCTTTGGTTTATCACTGCTGAAAAGTAAGTTTATCCTTTGTGTCCAGAGTAATAAATTTTGATGGCAGTTAAAATTTGGTAGTCATGGAAATGCTGCGTTTGTTTAGAATATATAGTTATATACTGTATCTATTTTTTTAGCATGAGCAATTTGGACGTGCTACTACCCTATACAGGATATTCTGCCGTAACTTGGTGTGTCCCTCTCATCCATGTAACCTCCTTAAATGCAAGTCTGTTATGTTATGGGAGAGCACTTAATATCTGAGTGCCATGTGTCAATATAGCACGGAACTACAGAAATTATATGCCCTTTTCTTTGTGAATAAGTAGTGTTTCTGATGGTGGTTATTTGATTCTTGAACTTGAAAGCTTGTTAACAAGTTTGTAGCATTAGATTGTGGCATTTAATACTGATATTTTTGGTCATTTTTGTTAGGAATATTATATATATGGTAGCTCAATATTTGGATAGTAGATTTCAAGTCATATTAACAACGATTTTAACAACTATTGCAGTCAGGTCAACAGAAACTGAATGGACATGAAAAGTCAAAAGCAGGAGACAATGATACTAAAAACTCGGATGAAAGGGAGGATTTGCTTCAACAAATCAGGAGCAAGGTATTTGAAATATCTGAATTATTGTACTTCCATAACGCTGCCCGGAAGATCCTTATCTTGAGGTTTCTTGACATGAACAAGATACACTAGAGCACCTACACTTTGATAACCCATCACTCGCCCAAACCACATCCACAATAAAAAGGCTAACTAATTTGTTAACATGCTTGTATAATGCAGAGATTCAACTCAACACAGATATAGTTATAACTTGTTAATATGTTCGCATAATGCAGACATTCAATTTAAGACGGACAAATGCATCTAAGGCAAATGCATCATCACAGTCCCCTGCCAATTCCAACGTTGTAGCAATCTTGGAGAAGGCCAATGCAATCCGCCAGGTTTGTAGTGATTCTTTTTTCTCTTCATGTTAGTTTTTGGGCTATTTTACAGTGATTTCCCCTGATTACTTCCATTCTATCAGGCTGTGGCCAGTGATGATGGAGGTGACGATGATAATTGGAGTGATAGATGAATACTCAACTGGGAATGCATGACAGTCTTTCTGTATATTCACCTAGTACAAGATGAAACGAGAAAAATGTGAATAACATCCTTTTCTTCATTGTAATTATATTTTGTAGGTCTGTTTCGTGCCCTTTTTAGTTCATATTAGTGTGTTCTATCGTAGGCCCATGCGGTTGTGGAAATGTTAGATCATTTCCACATTATGTAAATTAACTTTATTATTTATTTATTATAGTGAAATTAACTGATAGAAATAAACATGTTAAGCTATTTTCTCGAGCATTGTATTAAAACAATCTCTCTTTGCATTCGTAATAAGACAGGGGTGCACCAGTCCAAAACAGTTTCATCTTTTATTTTTTCCCTTTTGCAGCACACTATTATCGTTATCATCAAGAAATGATAAATCATAAGTGTGAATCATTCACATTACCCTGGCAGCTTCTGTTTGCTGAACAACATTGTCTGCTTTATTTCCTTCATTTGTTACTTTGGATGCACGGGGAAAATCTGGTAGATACATGCAGTGAGCACTTGAGGGTCCATTACTGACTAGAAAAGCCTAATATGATAAGCTTTTTATGCCCTTTCATCCTTTGCATGAGTTGCAAATCTAATTCTGGACAAGCTATTGATTTTTCATCTTGTTCTTGTGGTCTACTACTACCGTTCTAAACGTGGTTAGACTATGCTAACAAGCCTACATTTATCTCAGCTTTCCGTAGTCAACCGCATGTAATTTTTCCTTTTAGATGTAGCATGCAATAATTGGTTCACCTGTCAATTTATCTTTCAGAATGCTTCAATACCTTTTATTTTTAACATGAGTTGTATTTTCCAGTTGGTAAAATACAGTGTTTAATGTCCATGAGCGGATACGTTTTCTTTCTTATCTGCGTGCATGTTCTTAAATCTTGTTACTGTATGAAAACAAGCTCGCATGCTTCGGCAATGCATTTTTTTATGACACGTAGTAGTCATCTGCCATAAGATTGACGTGGTACACAATTCTTGTGTTTTGCGGGAACTGGAAATGGTCATTTGCATACTACAGCAAGTGGCCGCATATTTAAGGAGCGTGGCAGCCTATTCTTTTGTCCAACATTGCCTGCTCGGGCTGTTGGATGCCATTTTTTATTTTCTTCTGCATTTTTTAATGTGAATTCCTGAAGCAGATTGTCTTCCCCTCCTATTCGTTTACTCCCAGTTTTTTACAGATTTCTCCTCTTACTGTGTTCATGGGCAAGATTTTATAGCCAGAATGATATTTACTCTTTTGTTCTATATATTTTTTTAATATCTAAATCTAATTATTATACATACAGAATATAATAAAAAGGAACAAAATACATACAGAATATAATAAAAAAGAACAAACGTCACTCGAGCACAGAATCACAACCAGAAACCAATCTACAGCTCTTCGCCTCTTCAGCCCTCCTAAGCGCCAGTTCCTGAGAAGCAACAAAACAGAAGAGCCATCTGGAACGTAAAATACCTCCAGAGGTGCAAAGGCCAACTTCTCATAATCCTCACAGGAGAAAAGAAACGAAAAGTACACACATCGAAGAGTCGAAAAGCTGCGAGCCGCCTACAAGCGTCACGTACGGCGAGAATTGTATGGCAAGCATGGGGTTAGCCATAGGGGAGATGCGACATTAGCGCAGCCGTGACACCACAGAATCCTCCCTCGCGCTAGCTTCTCCCCCTCCCCCCGCTTTTAAAAAATCCTTAAAAAAACCGGGAAATGGCGGGTGCCCGCGCTGCGCTTACGCCTCGCCGTGCACCGCGCGCGGTATAGATTTGTACGCGGGGAGGCATGATTTCCCTTCAGTCTGCCCCCTTCACCTTCTTCGTAGAGCTACCTGGCCGGAGGAGCAGTACTGTCGCGCCGCCGCGGTGCGCTGTCCGCGGGGTCACGGCGGAGGGGAGCGTGCCGGCGGTGCGCGAGATGGCGGCGGTCGCGGAGGAGGGGCGGCGGCATGGTTCCATCGACGCCCGCCTCCGTCAGCTCGCGCCGGAGAAGGTGTCCGCCGACGACCGTCTCGTGGACTACGAGACCCTCCTTGTCGCGCGCTTCCTCGACATCCTCCAGGACCTCAACGGCGGCGACTTCAGACAAGTGGTACAGGAAAACTATAACAAACCACTCTCTATTACTCCCCGTTTCGATGTGTCATGGACCTCGAGAATGATGGAGAAATTAATGGCGGTGTAGGTGGAGGAGTGCCTGAGGCTGTCCGGGGAGTACCAGGGCGAGGGCGACCCGGCGAGGCTGGCCGAGCTGGGTGCCCTCCTGACGAGCCTGGACGTTGGCGACGCCATCATGGTGGCGAGCTCGTTCTCGCACATGCTCAACCTGGCCAACCTCGCCGAGGAGATCCAGATGGTGTACCGCAAGAAGGCGGAGGCGAGCCGTCGCGGGGACTTCGTCGACGAGGCCTCGGCGCCCACCGAGTCCGACATCGACGAGACGTTCCAGCGCCTCGTCCGCGGCCTCGGCAAGTCGCCGCGGGAGGTGTTCGACGCGCTCCGCACCCAGACCATCGACATCGTCCTCACCGCGCACCCCACGCAGTCCGTCAGGAGATCACTCCTCCAGAAGCACGCGAGGTAAAACCAACACTAATAACAAGCTAATTTTTTTATTAACCCTGCAGTAACAATTGACCATCGACGTGTTTTTCTGATGGATTGGTGCTCCTGTTTCAGAATCAGGAACTGCCTGACACTGCTCTGCGCCGAGGACATCCCTGAGAACGAGGAGCAGGAGATCGACGAGGCCCTTCAGAGAGAGGTGCCGCGACATTCCGACCAAAACAATCTCTCTCGCGTCTGAAATTGCCGCCGCGCCGTGTCGTCAACTGGAGACGTGTCGTCGAATTTGCAGATTCTCGCGGCGTTCAGGACGGACGAGATCCGGCGGACGCCGCCGACCCCGCAGGACGAGATGCGCGCCGGGATGAGCTACTTCCACGACACCATCTGGAACGGCGTGCCCAAGTTCCTCCGGCGCGTCGACACGGCGCTCAAGAACATCGGCATCGACGAGCGCCTCCCCTACAGCGCGCCCCTCATCCAGT
Organism: Zizania latifolia; assembly: GCA_000418225.1. Lineage (NCBI taxonomy): Eukaryota > Viridiplantae > Streptophyta > Magnoliopsida > Poales > Poaceae > Zizania > Zizania latifolia. The sequence goes on from KE371885.1 coordinate 10,203, forward strand.
TCTCCTCCTGGATGGGCGGCGATCGGGACGGTAGCTAACGCACACCATAAAATTCTTCTTCAAATTTGCAGGCAAGGACTTGATTTGCAAGCTGTTCGTTTTGAATTTACGGATTCGGTGCAGGGAATCCGAGAGTTACCCCTGAGGTTACAAGGGACGTGTGCCTGCTTGCTAGGATGATGGCTGCCAACATGTACTTCTCCAAGATGGCCGATTTGATGTTCGAGGTGCTAGCTGTTCTGAAATTTTCACTCCAAAAGGAATTTCTTTTTCACAATACACTGTTAATTCTACTCAACTTTGAAGATCTTAATGAGCCATTTGCTTTCTGTCTCTGTCTGTAGCTCTCCATGTGGCGCTGCAGCGACGAGCTTCGAGCTCGCGCCAACGAGTTGCACCGGCAATCCTCGCGGAAGTACGCCAAATACTACATCGGTATGCTCGATTCATTGTACCATGCCCAGTTGTGACCTTGAGTTGTTTACGAACGCTGATGCTAGTTCCATTCATCTATTGCAGAGTTTTGGAAGCAGATTTCTCCGGGGGAGCCTTACCGCATTGTACTCGGCGATGTGAGGGACAAGCTGTACAACACCTGCGAGCGCGCGAGGCAGATTTTGTCGCATGGAATTTCTAGCATCCCAGAAGACCAGACTTACAACAATGTCGAGCAGGTTAGTAATTTCCTTTTTTTTCAGTGAATTTGAGCTCAAGAACTAACGCGCAGTTTGGAAAACTGTTCAATTTCTGTATTGACGGTGAAAATTCCCGCATTTTAGATGTGGATTAAATCAAATGAGCAAGTTTTGAAGTACTATGCTTGATGACGTTGTTGCAGTTCTTGGAGCCTCTTGAGCTGTGCTACCGATCGCTGTGCGACTGCGGAGACAAGCTGATCGCCGACGGCAGCCTGCTCGACTTCATGCGCCAGGTCTCCACCTTCGGCCTCTCCCTCGTCAAGCTCGACATCCGGCAGGAGTCCGACCGCCACACCGATGCCATGGACGCGATCACCACCCACCTCGGTGTCGGTTCATACCGGGAGTGGCCCGAGGAGCGGCGCCAGGAGTGGCTCGTCTCCGAGCTCCGCGGCAGGCGCCCGCTGTTCGGCACCGACTTATCGCAGTCCGAAGAGGTCGCCGACGTGCTCGGCACGTTCCGGGTCATCGCCGAGCTCCCTGGCGACAGCTTCGGCGCGTACATCATCTCCATGGCTACCGCGCCATCCGACGTGCTCGCCGTCGAGCTGCTGCAGCGGGAGTGCGGCGTCAAGAAGCCCCTGAGGGTCGTGCCGCTGTTCGAGAAGCTCGCCGACCTCCAGCAGGCGCGCGCCACCATGGAGCTCCTCTTCTCCGTCGACTGGTACAAAGAGCGGATTAACGGCAAGCAGGAGATCATGATCGGGTACTCCGACTCCGGCAAGGACGCCGGACGGCTGTCCGCGGCGTGGCAGCTGTACAAGGCCCAGGAGGAGATCGTCGGCGTGGCGGAGCGGCACGGCGTCAAGCTGACCATCTTCCACGGTCGGGGCGGCACCGTCGGGCGCGGCGGC
>ASSH01052107.1:0-20055 GCA_000418225.1 Zizania latifolia
TGCGGCCCAGTCACGGAAGATGAGCCCTCACCTCTCCGGACCATTCTCCTCGCCCTCGTCCTCTTCCTGGCCGGCGTCGCACATCGATCGACCGCACGTATGGATCACATCGCAACGAAAAATTTAATCATCAGCTGCTCGATCGATCACACGATGCATGCGCGACTGCATACGCTGTAATGGGTTTCTCTTGCTGTGCTTGTGCATGCTAGAATGCTAGATCGAGCCGATGGGTTGCAGCAGGAAGAAGACGCCGATGTGCGTGTACTTGCCTCGTCGAGTCGTCGGCTGCTATCTGGACTCGAGTGGCGATTTAATTAATATCCCGTTCGGATTATAGATTATCGTGGCACTGTAATTTCTCCGAAAACTATCTTTAGATGTTTTTTTAAAAATCAAATTATTAACTTTATAATATATAATATATTTAGTTATACTCTTGAATAATTATTATAAACTTAATTTTATTTATATTCGTTTCATATTATAACACGTTCGACTTTTTTTTATAACTTTTGTAACTTTGACATATTTATAGAGACATATATCAACAATATAACATTAAATTAGTTTTAGTAAATTTACTATAAAATATGTTTTAATAATATATTTATTTGATATCGTAAATGCTAATATTTTTATTTCAGTCGGATTAAATTTAGAGAAATTTGATTTAAAAAAATCAAAACTCATAGTAGAAACCGAGAGAGTATAATCCATTGTCAAATAGTGGGGCTCGTAAGAGGCGGCAAGCCTCCAATCGAAGCAGGCCCAAGATACAAAAGACCCACTTGTTCTTGATCATCGTGGGTCCGACCTGTCAGACGCACAGTGCCCTCGCGTTCCCTCCTGCTCCGAGCGCGAGAACCGCCGCCGCCGCCGGTCGGGAGTCGCGATCAGGGTTGATACTGCGCCGCAGTGAAGGCGGGGGATCGAGTTGGCATATCCGGCTAGGTATGGCCCTAATCTTCTCGTCCCGTTCTTACGTATTTTGTTCGTGCCGCGCTCTCGTCTGACTGTTCGATCGTTTCGGTTCTCTCTGATCAATCCACGAACTAATTCCATTCCTGAGTCCTACGAAATGAAAAAATTTCAATGCCGACTAATGATGATTAATGTAAGTTCTTCTTCTTACGGGGAATTCAGTTACATGTTAATCCCTAGCAGTTTGTGGGAACAGAACACCTGCCCATTACCATCCTGAATTTATCTTCGTTTCCCCCCATTAATTTCTGGCATGGAAATCGCCAAGTAATTAGCATGGATGCCAACATGAACTAATCTCATGGAATCATGTGGACAAACTGCTCTTCCACGACATTATGTCTCTGTATCCTGGGAAGAAAAAAAACCGGTGTTCTGTCTCCTTGTGCACAATCCTATTCTGAGAATGGAACAATACCATGATAAGGCTGCATTTTATATGGAATCATAGGGGGGTAAATGACAACAGGGAAAACTAAGGACAGTGTGAGGAGCCTTTAGTTGCATGTTGCAGATAAAATTGGTTCCTGTCAAGTACAGTCAAAGGAGGCCTTGGACCGAGTACTTCAGGTAGCTGTTCTTTTGTGTCTGCACGAGAGATTCATTGGGCATCAGGTAGATGATAAATTCATAGCCTGTCCACATTTTGTTTGTTTAGAGAGCACGGCATCAGGCATCGTTGCGTGTGGCTTTTGGAGGTGACTTTGATTGTTTTGTATCTCTGTAGTCAAAGGGGACCATGAACAACATTGCTTTAAATCTTTAATTACCTTTCATTCTTTCTTTTGGACAAAGTTTCCAGTATCCTAGCTGTTGTTCTTTTGAGAAAAACAGTGGCTGGAGAACGCGCGCAAAAAAAACCCACGTTAGTAGCTTTTCTTGGTTGTTGACAACTTGTTCTGAACCGAAAACTTGTACTTCAACTGGAAGAGAGAACCGCCCTTCAACCATGGTTTTAGTTGGTTCATTCAGCCACGAAGAGGCAAACTATGAGTTGATGGTCTAGAACTATGATGTTACACAGGTGTGAGATAATTATCTGATGGTGCATATGGACAGTCAAGAGTTTTTTTGCTTACTATCTAGACAAACGATTTCACGGTTGAATCTGCCAATGCCAAACGGGCTCAAGTACTAATGAGGATTAATTGCAGGATTTTAGTGCAAGTCTCACAATTTTCCTCTTGGCATCTGCAACCTTCTTGAAATATAGATATATGTATTTTCGAGTTTCCTCAGCCATCAAGTAATCTAAACCTGATCAATACTTCCTATGACCAAGCAACTCGAATTTTGGGATTCTTATGACAGTATGTGGTGCTTCCCTTTAATTACAAAACGTCCCTACTCTATTAATAGAAAACAACATCTCTTTCCTGAGTCCTGACCAAAATTTGCCTTTGGTTAATTATTTGTAATTACACAAGTCGCCGTAGATGGTGGTTATGAGCACCCCAGCCTTCCAAGATGCTGTTAGTGCTACTAATTTCCAGCTTTTCCTCTTCGCCCACTAAGCACACAAAGCTAATGTCGCTATTTGCTTGATCCAGAGCATCTTGAGCATGATCTTCCTTTGTTGGACTATGCCTTAGTCCATTGAAATAATAGCCATTAAAAGTCCAACTGTCCAAGAGACTTTTTACATGGATATATTCTCACAAAAGAGCGGGAAAAGAAGATTTAGAGTACAGGAACGACCGGTGTGCCACGACGAGGACTAAAATATTAACTAGTCAATAAAAGCAGAGTGAGATAAGGGAATCTTCGAAGTTGTCAGTTAGAAAATTGATGACCTGGTTGAGGACCTTGAGGTTTTTGTTCCAGTTCATTCATATCACATAAAGATAATAGATTACATGATTAATGCTAGGAAACGAATAGGTCGGGGGATAAAGCCTAGTCATGGGGTTCAATGTATGCACAGCCAGCAGTCAGCACCTTCCTGTGTGGGGGTCGAGGGAAGATATGCTCGTAAGTTGGATGTTTCCATAGGTTCGTGTTCTCTTGGGACCATGTTCAGTATTGTTTGTGATTTAACATGTATGCAATTTAGCTAGGTAGGTGAGCTCTACAAATTGAGCACTGCCTTTTGACGACGCACCTGTCCATTTCATCCAAAATTTGCTTCAGTTTCGAATGATGGATGCCTTTATTGTGTAGCATAGAGTTGATTGTTTTAGCGGGGAACAAGACTGCAATTTGACACAATATTATTGTATTGCTCGTTGGTGCTAAACTAGCAAACTTAAGATGCATCATGCAACTTGTGTTTGGACTTTGGATGTATGAAATGCCTGCTGCTCTCTCTCTCTCTCTCTCTCTCTGTATTTCATGAACAATTAATATTTTTTGAGGGAATAGCAGAAGGCTATTTCTTCATCAAAGAAGGTTTTGATGAGCAATATTATCGAAGTTTTCATCTGCCACTTTTGCTTTTTTTTTTGCTAAGCACATTTATTTCGAAAAACAAAACATACTTTATGTCCTTAATAGGAGAACAGAATAATCCTCAAAATCCTTCATGCCAGGACAAATCTGAATGTTTAAGCCACTCATGTCCTGCCCCACAGCTGAAGATTAGGCCCATCAGTCACGACGCCTACATTGCATTCTTGAGTCTGGTGGGCTACTAAAAAGCCAGACCTTTTCAGAATTTTAAAAATCTAGACCTTTTCAGAATTTTAAAAAGCCAGACCTTTCGAGATCCCGGTTTCTTAGAAAAAAGATGGAAGAGAAAAAGAATAAAAGCTTTGGCGTATTTTCTTCCAAGAGAATAACAATGTACGAGCAGTTGAGAATATTCAAGCCTTAAACTAACCCCTGACTGTCTTTGTTTTCCAGGAAACAGGCAGACAAGTTCAGGAGAAACTTGCTGGCAGGAGCATATGTTTATGCTTAGAGAAACAAGATCTTGGGTTGCTTTGCTCCGTGCTTAAGTCTTGTCTTCAAAACTCCAATATCTGGTTGACTTTACATCTTATCTTACAAAAAGCAATAGCCAGTGCCAGGTGGCCAAGTGGGATCGTCTGTGGAGATGGTATTATAAGGAGCCATGTGTTGCGACCTGGAAGGTATTGTTTTCATCTACTTGCTTCAAATTTCCATTTCTTCTACGCAATGCTAGTAAAGTCTCTAAATGTTCAAAGTATTCTCTGTCAACTATAGTCAGAAACATGTGGTTTTTTTAGAGATCTTATCGACACCATGCAAATATATATTTGTAATTTGATCATACTACTAAGCCTGTTACAAAGACTACTATCCAGGTAAGAAATTAGTTTATAAATTTGATGACTATTACATTTTAAATATGTTGATAGGTCAACTAAAAATTACTACGAAAGATATTTGGAGACTAAGAAAACTTAAAAACTATTTGTGAGCGGAGGGGTTCCTTTTTTTGTTCATTCAGTTAAAGGCCGTCATTTTTCATGCTACCATTCCACTTGCCTCTTTGCTGATCAGGCACACACCTGGGATCCTCTATCTTCAAGTAGCGAATCAAAAGACATCTGTGGAATGGAAGGTGCGAACAATTAACAGATGGTCTGTTGCTATAAGGAAAAGAGCCTGTTAATTATGCGTACATAGATGATAGATATCGTTTTTTCCAATACAAGGTCTCTTTCATTTCTAAACTTGCTCCTGGTAATTAATGTACAGCAGTACTTTTTAACATAATTGTTCTTTGTTACAGTCTTGCAGGGGTGTGCGTAGAAATTCCTACGATTCCTCGACTGCTGCAACGGTACGTTCCTCATGCTTAGGATGTTTTACATGCATGACAAAAGTATGCACCCAATTTATTAGCATTTGCATCAGCTATAATTTTTTTGGATTTGGATTTGTTATTTTCTCAAGAATTGACCTACTGCGCTCGACGTTATTTCCTACAATAAGATGTTAACCTAAATCATAAAGAAATAAATACATAAATCGTAGCCTCAGCTTCCCATGAATCAATAAATTTTCTGGCATTTGAAAAGGGCCTGAACATGGTTTTACGCGATGGTCGAAAACATGTCTCAGCTTTCGAGTGACTAGATACTCCTACAGAAGATCCTTGCCCTTTTGAAGGACAAAGGTAAGTTAATTTAATTACAATTGCAGGAGACAACGATCAATCGGCTGTCCCCTCCACCTGGCCACACGTTGTACTGGAGAGCGTGGGCTGAGTGTGATATAGTATAAAATTTTACTCTATTAGATTTGACTCGACCTGCACTTGGGAGAAAATTTTATATTAGTGCCCTAGTGAAAGTGGACACACCTAGTAGGCTCCTGACCACAGCTTCTGTTCTCCTCCATCTCCATCTCTCTAGTTCGTGCAGCATGCAGAATTGCAGTTGCAGATAGCGGACGTATGACATACCTTTCTGTTTTGGCCGATTGGTCAGATCCACCGTAGTTTGGACCTGTACGTGTCTGCATACGTACGTACGTACCTGCTGTCTTGTGCTAGCTGGTAGGAGTAGTACATGAGTTGCTCGGTACTCAGCACCTGTTCATAACTGATACTGCAGCCTCGAAATTTGTTCTGCATGCGTGTTTATATAGCACTGGCACACGCGTGTTTTTTTTTTGGATCGAGCGGGATAAGGATTATCGGGTTTAATTAGGAATGTTAAGTAGCACTTGACTGTTAATTAGTGTTATTGGTAAGGAGAATCATCTATGCATCTGCATGCAAAATTAGTTGTCATTGCATGCTGAAATATCCCATGTTGAGGTATCAGGAAATTAATGTTCTTTGAGTAGTTAACTAGTGTCGTTCTTTTGTTAAATTATTTTAGCGCGTGTCTTTTCTGTTGATTGAGTCGATCGGTCAGTGCATACAGTAGCTCGATTGTGTTTTCCTTTGTTGAGTTTATTGTGCATTACTACATTAGGATATCAACATATAACAATATCAAGCTTATTTCGAAATACTACAGGAATAGCGATGATTTTAGAGTTGATCTTTTAAAAAAGAAAGGCTTGCCAGGAGTTATATACACTCCAAGCTTTGGATGCCAATATGCCATTGACATATATATCTGCCAGAGACTCGTGGAAGAACTGCTAGATAAAAAGAAATCACTGCACGGAAAAGACAGGTTGTGTCACACATCAATATTTTATGCGAAAGAACGATGTGTTATGAGCCCCATTATGTTCATCAAGTGAGCGTGGACCGAGGACCCGACCAAATAATATATGCTACTCCAAAATTAACAGAACATCTATCGAGCATATCCCTTGTTCTTAGCTCTCTCTCGTGATTCTTATTGAAAGTTAGTGGATATTCGGGCTGTTGATGATGGCTTGATTTCATGACCTTAATTTTGATTGTTCTACACTTCACAGCAAATACTGCACTTGATTGGTTGTGTCTCCAAATAAATAGATTAAATAATCTTCGTAGCAAATAAAAGCCGTGGCAGGACTAAGTTTCGATTTCTTGGGGATGCAAGTTTGATAGAAAATTAATTAGAAGCAACGTATTATAGATGATCACTGGAGTTATGGTATAGTTTTAGGTTTTTACTTCTCGTCTAGTGTTAATTTCTCGTAAACTCGATCTTAGCTATTAATTAATATTAAGTAGCAGATAGTATTTTTGTTTGGTGCTTCTTATTATTATTTTCTTGCATGCCCCTGAAGTGAGGTTTGTAGGTTGTTGTTAACTGGTCCAGCTTGTGATCACACTACTTCAATTAGTTATAGATCTCGTCTACATGCATTCTTTGTTTCATTTTTGATTGGTTGAAGTATCATTTTCTAGATGCGTCTATTTCAAATTATTAATGCCAATGGGAATACATTAGTTCGAAAAACCATTAAACCAGTTGCTTTTGGTTTGTCGTGTGGACTGAAGATGTAACGTAAACTTATCCTAAAAAACTGACCTATCCACCTAAGATAATTTACCCTAGCTACACTTGATGAGTGTGCATGCATGCTCGTAGTCGTAGGTGATCAAAAGACACAAGCAAAGGATCACTTTTGGAGCACTAGCTTGAGAGGGTGATGCCCTCCGGCTACAAGAACTCCTCTTCTTCTGAAGCAGAATATGCTCTATGCCAATTTGCCATGCCATGCAAGGCTTCTTCATCCTTGACTCTTCGAAGCTCCTTTCACTTCTCGTAGCTCTTCCTTTCATGTCATGCATGTGTGTGCGTATATCATCATCATGCATTGCAAGGAGCTGTTCTTTCTCCCCTGTGACCAGCTGAGTGACTCCCTGATGAACAAATTAATTGGAGCATGCTTGAACCTTGACTTTAGAGCCCTGGAGAAGATTCGAAAGACGTGTGTTTGACATCTGCATATATCATTCATGCTCCTTTGTGTACTTTGTTGGGAATTGGGCAAGAGTTGTTGGTTATGATCTGATGGAATTGAACTGGAGTGAGGTAGGTTTCGCTGCATCTGTCTCACAGAGAAGGAAGAGAGAACTTATCTCTCACTACTGAATAAACAAGGCCATTCATGGAAGTCCATGGTACGGTGTTACCATTGGCTTCAAGAACTCAAGTGTGTCATTGGTTAAACCCCCATATAACTCTAGAAACAATCCTTTCCATGCATCTGTTGCATTACATCAAATGTCAAGTCTCTGACATGAACCACATGGAACAGTTGCACTTTTGGTGAGTTCAGCTAGCCAATGGCTACTTAGGATTAGGGAGATGAGGATTGAGGAGTGAAAGGGAGGGAGAATATAAAAAAGGCTATGCAAAAAGGTGGCAACAAACGAACAATATGAGTGGGGGCGATATACCTTTGTAGATATGCTTGTGTTAACTATTTCCATGACTTCTCTCTGCTAATCCTTTGTTTATCTCTACCTTGGCATTATAGTACGTAGCACAATCTGGTCCCCGTTTGCTCTTGAGCATGCTCCCCTCCTAGCTTAGCTTTCCCTCCCTTCAACTCTACTTCTTCATCCCAAGCAACAACACCTCTCAAAAACCTTCTCAAACCTCTTATTCTCTCTCTCAGACTCACACACACATACACACATGCTTCGGAGAGTATATAACTGGAGGGGGAGAGAGACAGATGCATGCGGCATGAAGGGTTAGATCTTGGAACATGTCAAATCACAGAGTTTCAAGCATGGGGAGGTAATTAGGAGAGTCACAAGTTTTTTTGGCTTTGTACATATATCTTTATTCTGCTCGTACTGGATGTTGCTGCTGCAAGAGATGCATGAGAGTGATGAGCTGCTTCTGCTTGTTGCCTTGCTCACTTTGGGCATTTTCTCTCTCAACTTCCTGTCCATTGCTGGACTTATGTGAGGTTTTGCCAATACCTGTAATCATCTCCCTCCTCTCCTTTTCTCTTTGTTGATGCTACTACTGCCTTGCAGAGGCAGCAACAGGGGTAGTAGATTCCTTTGTTGTTCTGCCCACAAGAGAAGAGAACTCACAGGTAGTAGCAGCAGCAGTAGCAGCAGCAGTAGCAGCCTAGACCCACACCTACCTTTCACACACATGCACAGATATCTTCCCCCATGCCACAAGTGAAAAGATTTCTCCTTTGTTTCCTTTTGCCTTTGTATGATTCTGCTCTCTCTCTCTCTCTCTACACATGTGTATACATGTATGCTGGGGGCATAAGGGTTTTTGTACAAATTTTGTGCACGGTTGAAGCAAGGGATCTGCTTGACACAGATGCACATGTCCCTTTTGGTGGGTAATGATGATGTGCAGGTGGAGGTGATCATAGATTGCCTCATCTTGGGGCTGAGACATTCCATCCAAGGGTGCCCAATGCCAGTGTCCTCACATTCACAGCTATCCTCCTCTTGGCTCCTGCAATATTCCATTTGTTTGCTAATGTGTTGTATCATGTATCAAGATGCCTTTGATGTGAGTGTTCACTGCCTCCCTGTCTCTCCTCTCCTCTCATTTCGCATGCATGCATACATACATACACAACTACTGCTTCAGCTAGGATTGCATGTTGTGTGCATATCCTTAATTCCTGCCTAGAGGCACATGTACAGATGTACTGCATCCATTATCTCAAGTTTCATGAGTGGCACTTACTACTGTGGATGCAGACATCTACTTGCAACAAGAAAAAACAAACAATCAGAGAGGAGTGTAGCTGGGTTTCTTGTGGTAACATGCATGTGTGTGCGCAATGTGAACCCCTGACACTGTGACACAGCTAGTCCACAGGTGTGGGTTGTGCTGTGCTTCTTCTTCTTGCAAGTAAGTTATCTCAAGGCCATCAATGAAAGATCCCACCAAGGGACAAAACATGAGATGGATAGAGAGTTTGGTCTGTCTAGTCTCTATTCAACCATTTAAAGCATTGCGTGTGTACACAACAATATATATATAGAGAGAGAGACAACAACTAGGGGGCAAGTCAGAGAACGCACACTCTCTCTGGTCATTGATATATGATGTTTAATTTAAACTAGTTAGAAACGTCTCCTAGTGACAACAGGAGGCAGTAACTCTCAATGATAAGGAATTTATGTAAGTGAATTGATCACGACAAGAAGGTTAGAAAAAATGGGGATAGACAAGATCAATTTATCAGATTGCCTCGAAAGGAGGAACTTCATAGCATATATAGTCTAATGACCATAGGTATCCTAATGGCTGAACTGAAAATGTCTTTAGAAACGAAGATATCACTGTATATAAGTCCAAAGATTACTCCAGTTTTGTATGATCCATTCCCATGAAATGAGTACGTCAGGGTCTCAAGTAATTAAGCAAAACGTGACAGATTATATTGCAGAGTTATTATTGTACTATAGTACTATCCAAAATAAATACTTTACCTAGTACTATACTACTATCAAATATTATATATACATCTCTAATAGAATATACTTACATATATAAATACATATACACATGCAACATCACAGTTAGAAACACTGGACGGTACTCACTACTCCGTGCTGACCATTGGATGGTACTCTGTCTTTATTTCTAGCCTTCAATTTTATCTAAAAATATTTTATTTTTATCTTCTTACTAACTGTCGATTCGTACATAAAAAGTATTAATATTTTAATATCTCTTATTTATTATTTTATCGTATCATTTTTTATTAATAAATGATACTTCGATCTTTTGCTAATAATATTGTTGTTTATTAATAAATGATACTTTTATTTTTTTTTACTACCACAACTAATTTATTAAGTTTATATAGAAAATAAAGTATTTATCGGACTCATCAGTTGCCTACTCCTACATACCATGCGAGAGCCAATGATCACCACCAAAATCCACCTAGCTAGCAGAACTCTCTATGGCACAAAGTCTCAGATGCACAAACAAACACACACACATCCATTCATCTAATCTAGCTAATCCAAAGCTATCATATATGTATATATACTATGTATCCTTGGAATGTTTGTTTTAGATCCCCCTCTTCCTCGCAAGGAATGAAGCTCAGCTACCTCTCTCTCTCCCCCACCTCAGTCCGCTGGATAAAAGACAACCTTCCCCTTCCTCTTCGCCACCTTTCCCCCCTCCTCCTCTTATCCTCTAGCTACCCCTCTCTCTAAAAAGCTCTAATCTTTCTCTCTCTAAAGCACACATCTCTCTCTTTATCTCTCTAAAGATCTGAGATTGCACAGTGCATCTAGGAGGAGGCTGTGGGTGATGTAGCTGGCAAGCAGGAGAGAGTGAGAGTGAGAGTGGAAAGTACTGTGTAGCTAGAGACTATAGCAGCTGCTTGTTGCTGCTGCAATCTCTCTCACACTCACACAAAAACACTTGTGTATTTTTGGCAGATGATGTCCTGTCAAGGAAGCTGCAGCAACTGCAAGCTCAGATGTTGGACGTGCACGCTGCTCGTCTTCCCTATTAAACCCGCCCAGCGATGCGAGCTCTCTTTCCCCTGCTCCTCCTCATGCTGCTGCGCCTGTCTCGCCGCCACCGCCACCTTGTGCTCCTACTCCGGCAGCTCACGTCGACGGCTATAGTGGTGGTGGTGGAGAGGCTGTTGCCGTTGCTGGCGCTATGCTTGAGTCACTCCACTCCTCGTCGTCTTCTGACACGGACAGCAACAGCGGAGGCTGCAAGAATAATGGTGGGAGCGAGGGCGCCGGCGGTGGTGGTGGCGACGGCGGTGGAGGGCGCGCTCTCGCGGCGGCGCCGTCCACGCGGGACTTGCTGCTGGCCTGCGCCGACTTGCTGCAGAGGGGGGATTTGCCGGCCGCGCGACGCGCTGCGGAGATCGTCCTGTCTGCGGCGTCGGCGCGCGGGGACGCGGTTGATCGACTTGCCTACCATTTCGCGCGCGCGCTGGCGCTCCGCGTGGACGCCAAGGCCGGCCATGTCGTCGTCGCGCCCACGGCGCTGCCGGCCTCCGCACGGTCGGCGTCGTCCGGGGCGTACCTGGCGTTCAACCAGATCGCGCCGTTCCTGCGGTTCGCGCACCTCACGGCGAACCAGGCCATCCTCGAGGCCATCGACGGTGCGCGCCGCGTCCACATCCTCGACCTCGACGCCGTGCACGGCGTCCAGTGGCCGCCGCTGCTGCAGGCCATCGCGGAGCGAGCAGACCCGGCGCTGGGCCCACCTGAAGTCCGCATCACCGGCGCCGGCGCCGACCGCGACACCCTCCTCCGAACTGGCAACCGCCTACGCGCCTTCGCCCGCTCCATCCACCTCCCCTTCCACTTCACCCCGCTCCTCCTCTCCTGCGCCACCACGCCCCACGTCGCCGGCACGAGCACGGCGGGCGCCGCCAGGACCACCTCGAGCGCGGCCACGGGCCTGGAGTTGCACCCGGACGAGAAGCTGGCCGTGAACTGCGTGATGTTCCTGCACAACCTGGGCGGGCATGACGAGCTTTCCGCGTTCTTGAGGTGGGTCAAGGCCATGTCCCCCGCCGTGGTGACCATCGCCGAAAGGGAGGCAGGCGGTGGCGGCGCCGACTACATCGACGATCTCCCGCGGCGGGTCGGGGTGGCCATGGATCACTACTCGGCGGTGTTCGAGGCGTTGGAGGCGACGATGCCGCCAGGGAGCAAGGAGCGGCTGGCAGTGGAGCAGGAGGTGCTCTCCCGGGAGATCGAGGCCGCGGTTGCGCCCTCCGGCGGGAGGTGGTGGCGCGGGATCGAAAGGTGGGGCGCCGCCGCTCTTGGCACCGGGTTCGTGGCGAGGCCTCTCAGCGCGTTCGCGGTGTCGCAGGCGCGGCTGCTGCTCCGGCTACACTACCCGTCGGAGGGCTACCTCGTGCAGGAGGCGCGCGGCGCCTGCTCCCTCGGGTGGAAGACGCGGCCGCTGCTGTCCGTGTCGGCGTGGCAGTCGTAGCCTTCACCCGGCCGCCATTGCCGCATGCATGCATGCCGGTGACGACGACGACGACGGGCTAGGGTTTGCCTGCTCGATCACTGCCCCCATATATAGAGCATATATATGAACATAGATGCAATAATATTGTCTGTTTGCTACCCTAGTTAATTAGCATGCAAGATCTCATGGTGGTTTTGGAGGATGATGAGTTAGTTAGGTTCATTCGCAAGGAGGAAATCCTAACCCTAGCTAGCTGCTTCGTTAATTGCTGTTAATCTTTGGCTGTTTGCTTGCTTGGCTGGTTAATCACGAGCAGTTAATTTCCTATAATGGAATGGTGAAGGTTTGAGAAATGCATAGGTTTGCTTGAGGATGTCAATGGAATTGCAAGTGAATATATGATGAGCTTTGGGTTGAACATGGTGAGGATTCTACTACTATGTACTAGCTAGTAGGATTCTATGTTTCTCTCTCTCTATTTTTTTTCCTCTTTTTCTTTGTTTCTATCTCACTAGTTCCTGTTGGAGATTACATAGTTCTATGGAGATTTTGTCCATATGTTGGACACTTGGACCTATTTGCATTACTATTAATTAATTTGCTAATTTTGATGTGAGGATTTGTTGCTATTGCTTCTATATATTCTCATATTTGTCATGTTATTCATTTGGATGTGTAATCTTGTCAAATGGATCCACCATGTACTTTTTCTATGACCATCATATTTTTTTACTCATGTGTATATTATAAATTTCTTAGGCATGGAGGCCAGGAGGATCTTCTAGCTCCTATAGCTCACTTGCATGGCCTCATTTTGTAATCCTACATTTCACTTGCTTGTTGGTGCTTGATGCCGTTGTTAGTATTATAACTAATCGTGCGTGCTTTGGCCAGCACTAACCATAAACTAATCCCTATTTTGGGAGGTTGTTTATGTGGGAGTAATGATCACTCCTGTAGTAGTACTGTAGTATTGCAACTTGCAACAACAATAAATTACATATATTTATCTAGACAGTATATATATTGCATCTGATTAGTTATATAAGTCATTTTAGTATATTTTTAATTTTTTCTCAAATATAAGTCGTTTTAAAACTCCTAGTCAATTGTTTATCTTATCCCTCTCACAAATTATTTTTTTCTAAAGTAGAATAAATGAGTTAACAAAAATCATTTGAGTCGGTTGCTTAGTTCTTGTGTATAAGTCTAAAATGACTTATATAAGGAACTAGAGGGGGTATGATATGATGCTAACACACACCTAGTGTTTTTCTAATGTGCTCTTAGGGAGAAAAGAAAATGTTTGTGTCTCCTCTCTTGTCCAAGGGGAAGGGGTTTGGGGGTCTTGTTTTCTGTGACTCATGCCCCAGGTATGCTGGTAAGCTGTCTTTGTGAGGGCATGGCATGATCCCATGCATCAATGCCACCCTAATCCCTGCCCCCTGTCCCCTCAAACAAAATCATGGGATTTCTCAAAACCAAGCCACCCCTTTTGCTGGCCAACTTGCTCCCTCCATGCCCTTAAATCTCTCTCTATTTCTCCATCTCTCTTTCTATCTTCTTTGTTGGTTGCTTCTCTTTCTATCTCTAAGAAAAAAGATCATTCCCTTTAGGAAGGGCCCATGTTCCTCTCCATTGCATTGGGATCTTTGCATGCATGCCTTCTTAATTGGTTCCTCAAAGACAGCCATGCCGGCCATGCCCTAGCTACTTGACTCCTTTGGCTGCCCTGTCTCTCTCTCTCTCATGTTTGAATGATTAATTAAGTAGATTGATTGGTACAGCTTCTCTTATACCCGCTGCTAATCAATGAAGTTGTTTCCAGAGAATGTGTGTAATTAAGCATGTGGTATGTGATCGTGGGAAAAATAGATTAATGGGTCGAGCCAAACTCAGATTTAATTATATATATGCTTGTGTTTATAACCAAATTAGAGTAATTTGGATATGTTTGTTTGAATCAAATCTAGTTGGTTCTCAAACATTAAAGAACCAATTTTTATTTCTTGTAGGCATCACTTTGTTTTGAGATCATTAATTGTAAGCATATTGATTTTATAGTTTAGCATTTCCTGTCAAATTTGTTGTGCGACTAACGAGCGCAAACGAGTAGGCAATTAAACATACATGATATTATCTACAATATTATCTAGCTAGATGAATGATGACACTATGAATAAATCTGCATTAAATATTTTGTACTGCATCATTATCTGTCTAATAACCTGCACTAGCCTAATGGAGTATATACTAAAATGATAGCATGTAGTATGCTTGCCCTTATATCAATGCTTGTGTGGGCCCAGCTGTCCAGCTCAATGCATCATTAATGGGAGTGTCAAACCTTTTGATTTCTCATATTTACAATTATGCTGACCTTAATTCTACTCACATATATATACATACAGTGTCTTATTCACATCTCTTTGACTTTGCTTAGGCTATAAACAATTAATTATTGTAGCCTGGTCATTTAACCTCATCAATCTTTTCCTCAAGAAAAGTGACACTGACAGATATGTCTGCAGTCAGGGCCTAGCTATCTTTTCCTTCCAACCAATGTTTTTTTGGCGGAAGAGAAAAAAAAATACATGTACAGTACCTACTATTCCAATGGTCACATAGCTATACACACAATGCATTTGTGTTTGCATGTCCTTGGCATCTTAATCTTTTGTTCTTAGCATGCTTCTGCAGTGATTTAAGATCCTCTGTAATTACTTTTTTGTGATTTTGCTATTGACATATAGTTTAATGATGTCAATACCTACATATCAGTGATAAATTCATCATAAAATCAACTGTAGAGAACGTGTCAGTTTCTGAATTGGTGCCTAAATTGTTAAGAGATTATATGATCCGGCATGCTAGGGTTAGCTGGGGCCACTATTTTTTCCATTGGATAGGTACATCATAATTAGCTTAAGGAAGCATATGTAAGACCACATCCACTCCAAACTAGCTATGTGTCTAGCTCTCTAGGGTAAAAATTACACACAAATAAAAATATAAAAAAGAGTCGTTCAAGAAAATATTTTCCTTGATGTAAAAAATATAGGAACTAATTAAGCAGTGCAACAAGTTAGGTGTGTGGCGCTGAATAAAAGTTTGTTAGAATTGTCGATGCAGCACGTAGGGCTTTCGATTACTCCCTGGATTTTTTTTGAGTTTATGGGGGAATCTTGAACTGAACTTTTTGGAGACCGATGTTACAGGACATTCAGCTTCGTCAACACGTCCAATGAATCTCTCTATCTACTACAATTTTTTGTCAACTACTTACCGGAAACATATAACTTTGTAGTCTTCCTAAATGATTGCAATTCTTACTAGCTAGCACGACGTCCAAGCTTAGCTAGATCGAGATCATATCGCTCTCCAGAATTCATTCACGCATCTTATTAATCATATATCCTAGATAATACTATATATATGTGTGTAGCACGCATCAAATGCTATGTAGAATTATGTAAGCAGCATGAAACGTATTTTGCATATGTTTGGTCATTATAGCTTCTTATAATTTGGTTCATGTGTGGACTCTCCAGAGAAAGTTGCAAGAATCTATGGTTGCATTGTTGACACACACAAGTAGGATGTAGCTCCAATGATCTAGCTAGCTAGTATGCAAATGTTAAGTTCCATTCTTTAGAACACTAATTCCATTCTTATGGTGAGATTTGAAGCTTGAATCTCCATCAGGGTTACTGTGTGCACACAGCACCATATCGATTTTTAACGTATTTCTTCGCTAGTCCAACTTTTTATTTATCTGAAATACGCACAGTTCTATTTCACCAAACCTCTCTACACAGACATCAGTCTGCTTGTGTTTGTAAGTAATGCAAATCACCAAAATCTTCTGAAATTTACATTGACTAACTGCAGTTTGTTTTGTCTAAAACTAAGTCTCTTGCATTTGGACTTGTCCATTATTTTCCAAGACATGAACTGCATGCATGCTTAAGGCTGCCATGCCATAAATTTTGCAGGCTACAACAAGCTAGCTAAAGCTCTCCCACATATCATTGCCTGACATTAATAACTCCTATGGCAGATGGCAGCAGTGACCGTGGAAAAGAAGAATGTGTGCAACCCCAAAACCAGAGGAGGTAGATGCCAATAGGCTTCACAGGGAGACCAATGGAATCAACAAGGCTGGGTATCTGCATGCTACCTTCCTCTCACACTTCTTCCATCCACTGTCCTCTCCCCTCCTCTCCTCTCCATTGATGATGGATGACAGGACACAGAAAAAAGGGGCCATGATTTCCATCTACCCAAAAATCAGATTGATACCCTCCCTGGAAACTTCAGAGATTATAGAGTCATTGAGTGCAGATAGGAGTACACATATCTTCAATTCTGTTTGGTACAAAAGAAGGTACTAAAGAAAGAAGAAATGATAAAGAATTTTGCAAATTAACAATGCAGTTCTGATAGCTAGGCTGCGGAGATGGTCTAGAAATTAGAAAGAGCAAGAAAAGGTGAAGTTGCAGGCTAGTTTACATCAAGTTATCACTTAACAACTTGAAAAACTTTCTTTTTCAAGCTCCTCCAACAACTGGTTAGAGCTGTAGGTTTTTTCTACAGTTTTCATAATATTTTTTACATATCTCTTTCAGCACAAGTAAATTGATAGGTGCAGGGAAGGGTTGATGAAGTGACTGGCCTGGGTGGCCAAGATGCAACAAGTGGTAGTGTGGTACTCACAGCATTCATTGCCATGATAGGAGGATAGGATGCATGCACACATCATTTGAAGGGGGGAGCATCTGTGCAATAGATCCCAATGCTGATATTTGATGATTGGATTCTAGTAGAGAGGAGCTAGCTGGTTTTGCATATCTGTCTCATGCACGCATTGCAACAGCTGAATCTTTGGGGGCATCTGTGTGTGATGTGCATCTTTCTGCTCTTTTCTTAAATGCCATGCATGTATGCGTGCTTTGTACCACACTCCCAGAAAGGGATTTATTGCATCGCATCGTTGTACTGATGAGGCAAGCATCATGAGATCATGCAGGAGGAGCATTTGGGCATCAATGCTGCATCTCCCTGTGTTTGCCTCTGCTTGGTGCCTGCAGGGCATCACATGAAACCATATTCCTTTATTAAAAAATTATAAGATGATAAACATGTATATATGTTCCTGCTAAAATAACAACTCCAATGAAAATTAATCCCTCCTTCCAAACAAATTAGAGCATCTAACCATTAGTACGTTATTTCTCTAAATTTAGGTTTAATACATCTCACACGAACTATTCAAGTTGTCCTTTAAGCTAAGGTCCAATTTGTCAGGCCGGCTGGGATCCCAGCCCATTTACGTGGATTGGGTTAGGATTCTGGACTACCAAACTAGGACTAAGGTGTTAGAACAAAGAGAAAATACTGTCATGAAATTAATTAATTGATATAAACATTATCAGAGAAAAAATGACGATTTTTTGTGGTGTTTTTGTGTTACGTAGGTGTTTTTACCTACCTGTGTAAATTTTAATTTGTTGTATTTTCTTGATCAAAATTAGTTCTCTTATTAAAAACATCATTCCGATATCGCATCTCTCCCCAGCAAAATCACCCCAGATTACCTAAATGCGATCGATAAAGTGCAACATTTATGTGCAAAATGCCTACAGTATAATTAATTATAGACCAAATGTAACAGCTAGCATATATATAACATTGGTTAATTATAACCTCTCCTGTCTGCGTTTTCTTGTAAGCTAGGATCATGGAGGTAAACAGAAAGTCACCTGATAGATAGATATGTAGAGTTGTATTATTTTCACACCACATAAAACTGGCTGTTTTTGGTCGGATTCGCCATTGTCAAGAGCAAAGTTAGAATTGGACGCCACACAAACACGCCGGTTGTGTTAAGTTGTCAACACAAATCGATCTATTGATCGCATGCAGTGATCGATGCAGAGATCATGCATGTATATATGTACGTGCAGTCCATCGTATGATCATTGCCAGCCAAAAACTGCCCCAAAACGTACGCCACGCACGCGTCGTACGTGTTACATGCATGCGTGCGTGGGTGAGATGATTGTGCGCTTGTTTTCATCTTCGGATTATGAGATATTCTTGACCATATGAGCTTACGCCAGTCTTTGATGACCTCTCGAGGAGCAATTATATGAAAGCATGGATGAGTCAACAAAAGTTATTGAAAGCCTTTTTTGTGTTCGTGGTTCATAAAACGTGGTAACCTGGTTAGTTATCACTACCACGGAAATGATCTTTAGTAACAACTAAAGAACACTTATCACTAGTAGACCTTTAGTAACAGGTGAGTTAACCTTCGTCACTAAAATGCGTATTTATTTAGTGACATACATCAACTGTCACTAAAAGGCGACGACCTCATTAGTGACGTGGTTTTTATCCATCTCCCTGTTGATTAGCGGTAAACATATTGTAGCTGAATTTGTAAACCCTCGTTTAAGGTGAAGTACAGACGTCTCTTTTTTGTCAACAAATTATTAAGATCAAAGTCAATCATACAAGCTGTTTTTTTGTCGATGACGATCGATCTGAGAGTCGACCGATATCTTACGGACCGAAAGATGTATCCCTGCGTTCCGATCCCTGCTACCTTTTTAAATTAATAATTAACTCCTTGAGATTGACTCTCAGTCTCTCAGATTGTCGGTAGTACTAATCCGAGTTCAAATACGAAAACTAAAACTATATAAATCTAAGTTATATATACATGCGGTGGTTGTTTAAGCGATAAATTAAAACTAGACCGTGAAATTAACCTAGAGAGGAACATGGAAAACACTGTTACGAAAGTGAAAATTTTGCTATTCGAAAGAAAGGAGGAGGAGGGAAAACTGAAAAGCAAACAAGGAGAATCACTTGCACGTAGGGCGTCTGAGAGCTGCACTGACTTTGGCAGATCCTCCAGCGATCCCGTTGCAGCCTTGTCCACTATTTTATGCACTATCTGCATGCCCTCTGCGCGCTGCTGCAGGAAGCTACCAATCCAATCCTATCATTGCAACATCTCTCTCTCACCCAGCTCATCCTCTCTATCTCTCCATCTATCTCTATCTCTATCTGTCTATTTCTACATGTCACGGGCATAACTCTCGTCCAATTGACACACATCGATAAGCGTGAGAATTGCCTGCTAAAAAACTGCATAAGTTTCAAGTTTACGCTACATATATTCATAATTAAGTAGATGTATGTGTTCCACTACTTAGATAGTGTTTGGTTCGTTGAATGAAGTTGAATGGTACGATAACTCATTCATAAAGGCAACCAGTTAAGAGGACTGTCCGTAGAGATGTCTTGCCATAGACGACAACTTGTCACCTGTTTATAGGAACGCATTGTTTTTATTGGCTTTAGATTACAGTCGGCTGACAAAATACACGTAGAAGAAAACCTGATTTTATATTCTAAAGTTCATAAGAGGGGTAGTATAGTGTAGGATAGATATGAGCGGAAGAAGACATATGGTATGGTGTCGGCAGCGATCAAGGCAAAGTGCAATCGATGGTGATTGGACAGGCGGTAGCTGCGGCTAAGGGTGGTCCTTAGATGAGGAGTGTATTTATGTCAAATCC
This sequence comes from Zizania latifolia, assembly GCA_000418225.1. Lineage (NCBI taxonomy): Eukaryota > Viridiplantae > Streptophyta > Magnoliopsida > Poales > Poaceae > Zizania > Zizania latifolia. Next base: position 19,844 of record ASSH01052107.1, read on the forward strand.
AACAATTAACTTTTCATGTTAGCTACGAACTAAACAAACGGCCCCTAAATTGTGTCATGATCCTATATGACATTGTTTCTCTCTAGTTTTATTTCTATGCAATGGCACCTCAAAGATCTCTTGTACATGGATGCATATGTCTATACCCATGTCCAATTAAGTACCTTATATGATCTTCTAAAAAGCACAGTGTGATATATACGGGCATGTTT
>ASSH01052108.1:0-20039 GCA_000418225.1 Zizania latifolia
AACGGTCACATTTGTTCGGTTAGGGAAATACAGACAATGAGTTGAATTCGTGAGGGGGGTGGTCGACCAAAAAGAAATGATTTTTTCGGAAGATTCAGATAGAGCGAAGATGATTTGGTTGGCTAGGCTAGAGTTCCTAAAGCCTTGTGGGACCCATATTGTAACATACCCGAAATTGTGAAACTGAACAAATACATGATAAGTAGTCAAATGGGTTTCCCTCTGTATTTCGAATTTATTTTGATTGTTTTTAGAGTTTAGCACGCATCAAACAAATGCATTCATATGCATCAAGAACAATAGAAAGTTTTGTATGAACAATATATTACTCTAATAATTCTACAAAAATTCTGCAAAATATATTACCTAATTAATACTCTCCTCTTGAAATCTGAAAATAAGCTTACTGTATAGCCTACTTTATAAATTTATCCAAGACAAACCGTAGCTAGTTTAACTTTGAAACTTGGTTAGTATGTGCAGCAAAACATCCTCTACCATCAGTATAAAATTTGAAATTTTTGGAAAGGTGCAACACTAACTTTTGACTCAACCAAAACTCATAAGTGACCAAAAACTGCATACTTGCAATCCTCCTTTGCTCCTCCTCTCACTGTTTGTGGGTCACCCTAGAGATGGGACCTGCTTGTTAGCCACTCTTGCTATCACTCTACCCTGGTCCATAGCCAACCAGCCCACTGAAACAGCAAGCACGCCCACAGACCGTGCTCCATGCATGGGCAACACGTGTGCTAGCAACGTTACATGTTCGACGCCAAAGCTTGCCTCTAACCTCTCCGACCAGGTTATCCAATCTCCCTCTCCCTCTTAGTGCCTAGCCAAGCAAAGGAGAGAGCATGAGTAGCTCAATTTCTCCGCTTTTCTCTCACCAGCCACAAGGAAGACGGTGAAGCCAACTCATCAACGATCATTGGTTGGCTAATTTAGCATGCGTTCCCTCCTCTCCAATGTCTGTCGTTCATTTTTGCTTTTGGACTCATCTCCATTCCTCTATTCCAGTAGCAGGAACGCTAACGAGCTCTAGCACATCCTAGAGAGTGGTCAGGACGCGTCCGTGGCATCGCGCTCGTGTTCTGGCCACTTTGGTCTACTCCTAGTCGAACCATCGCGCCATCAGCTTTATCTTGATAGGAGGACTAAAACCTCTCAATTAGCTTGGCCAAAGACGCAACGAGCAAGGACATCGAGGTCTTCTTCTCCGTCTCCAGTGCTAAGCCTCCGTCGTCGATTCCTTCCCCTCCGGTGAGCTTTGGCCCGATTCCTCACTCTCACACCATGTATGAGACCTCCTCTATCTTGTGCATGCACTAATTTGGTGATTCCTTGGCTAGTTTGTGCTGTCCACGATGAATCAGAATCTTTCAAACCACCTCATTGTTACCGGTACAACTTCAACCACCTTATGGTTAGGGATGAAAATAGAGCAGAAAGTTTTCGCCCATTCTGGAAAAAAACGGAAAAGGAGAGGGTTATACGAAAACGGAAACGGAATACCCTGGAATGGAAATGGAAACGGAATTTTTTACGCGGAAACAAAAACAAAAACGAAATAGTGATTTCCGACAGAAACGGAATATTCCGCATAACAAAAACGGAAAGTTTCCATTTTCACTGTTTTTTACTACACTATATAAAATATTAGCTTTTACTTTTTCACATTATATAAAACTTTAAACTATCTTCTATTCATGAAATATTAAATAATTTAATTTAAATTAATATATAATTATTTGCTAAAAATAAATAATACATATTCATTACAACTGAAACTTTATGTAAAACTTGTTTTTACTTTATTATATATATTTATCATTTATTAATATGTGTGTAAATTGAACCAATTCATTGGTTTATCATACTTTTTTCACATATTAAGGTTTTTTTTATTCCGATAGATATTCGGTTCCGTATTCATATCTGCTCCTTATTCGGTCTGTATTCGTTTCCGATACTATCCGCTTCCATATCCATTTTTAGGATTTCCATATTTGTTTTTGTCTCCGTTAAAAAATACGGAAACAGATATGGTAGCACTTATTTCTATTCGTTTCCCCTCCGTTTCATCCCTACTCAAGGTACACCGCTACCACTAATAGATCACCTCGGTTCCTTAGTTCCATTCTCATAACTAGTCCACCAAAATATGTCCTCTTAAGCTGCCATTTCCTATAGAAATAACCTCCTATGTGCCTCCTCTATTTGTGTGGGCTGGAGGAAGAAGAATGACCTATCTATAAATTCCAGGGACCTTGCTATAAATTCTAGGGACTATTCTAGAACTAAAAGACTGAAACTTAGAAAATTAATCCTAACTCTAAATGGGTTGAAACCAATTTTATTTGTTTCATAAAAATATGCTCTACAATCTAGTAAACTCAAAAAGTGTGAAACTTTTACCCAAAATTACAGTTTAACCATAAAAATTCCCAAAGGCATACTACCTACTATATACTTTGACCTTTAATAACTTTATCATGCTTAATCTAAAAATAGAAATAATTTCACCTAAATTCATTTAGGATCCAACACTTATTGTACAAGCATCATGCAATTTTTAGAATATTTTATTTTTGGTGTTATTTGGAGTTATTTGAATCGTGCATTTAAATTTGTTAGACGAATAACCGATAGTCATCGAAGAACCTATTCATCCCTATTCATCAGAGAGAAGTTGAGGAAATTGCTGAGCAAGGCAAGCACCTATTCATCCCTTCTTTAAACATGTTGTATCCTATATATTTTGCAAATGCTTTATTATTTATAAAGTTGCATGCGATAACTTGTGAATGTGGGTATCGGTAGAGTTATCCCAATTGCTGTATTTTCTACCACGATAAGTTGATTCTCTTACTATTGTATACCTAGGATTTATGGTAGATTATGTTCAAATATAAATTGGATATATCCGAGCTACTATTATAGCTATTGCTTAGTCATGCTTAGAAATTACGATGGTTACACCAAAATAATAATCACCCTTTCAAATTAGATATCTTAAAGTGTTATATAAAGGTGTTTTCTTTATTATCTATGATGGTGAAAACTGAAAAGAATCATTTTAAGACTTGGGCGGCAAGTGGTGTGCATATGGTGGTAGTTGCACACTGATAGGGGGAGTGTTCGTCCGGGTTGATTAAGGATCAAACTATGTGTCATCAACAAAGAATCATGGTGCAACCTAATGTGTTATTTATGGAGTAACCTTAGTTATAAAGTTATTCATTGTTCGGCCTTACATTGGGAAGCCATGCGGTAGTAGGAGCAGGGCCTACGGGACTGCTTGTAGAAGCTACCCATGTATAGGCATCTAAGCATATACAATGCAACGGTTTAAGTATCTCGTTGGGTGAATGGTTGGTTCATCTCACGGCGTTAGGACCGACGAGGGCCCCCTGGCCTAGCCGCACTAGGGTTGCTCCTAGTGTGAATAAACACTTATCAAGCTCATGCAAGGTTGGGCTTTGGACAACGAAATAGCTTCGTCATGAGCTAGTAGAAATAGGTACCGATTGGTTTCGCATGACATGGTAGACATGATTACTAGCTTGTGTCATGTCGGTAAAGTGCACAACCTCTGTAGAGTGTTAAAACTAATCAATTAGCCGTGCTCACAGTCGTGAGTGGCTTGGTGAAATGATAGTAGTATAGTGTTAGAGAATTGTAAAGTATATTGTAAAACTGGGTATGATGGTAAATGGTGTTTAACTTTCTTTTGCCAGGACGACTGAGAATAAAATGTTTACTTGCTACCATGGAGAGCACAAGTATGGTGTCATGATGTTACATATATACTATTACTATTATTTACATCTTGATTTATAAATTCTGTTACAACTTACTACTATTTATTATTATGAACCGAAATTTGCTTTATGCTGAAAATAAACTATAAATGCAGCTCTCTTTGATCTCAGCTTGCAAATAGAAATATGTTTTCCTAAGGTGTAGGTAGGTATTTGCCAATACTTTTATGTATTGACACACCTCGTGTGGTTGTTGTTCTTTTAGATTTAGATGCAGGAAACAATATGTCTAGCGATAAGTACTTCGCGTCTATTTTCGGGGATTTCGATGATGGCTCTTTCTAGGGTGGTTCCTAGCTGGTTGGCTATGTGGTTTTGGTAGATAGGCATACCGAGGAACTTATGTACTTTTGCTATTCTTTCCGCTGCATTTGAACTCTTTTATTTGGCCGATCGACTCTATCTCTGATGTATGACATATGTACCGATTAGTTAAGAACCTTGTTATCTATTTATATATGTGTATGTTATATGGATGTGATGACAAGGTTGTGTATGCATGTACTTGCCACTGATCATGGGACTAGTACGCTATACGCTTCAAGTATTCAGAAATTCCATTCTTGGGTGCTGACACATATAGCAGTCAATCATGTGGAAGGAATCGATGGGCTCCTCACCTTGCGAATGGGATTTAGTGCGACAACGATGGATCGACTGACAAGGCTTCGATAAGGAAGGATGAGGAAGCCGATGGCGCAGATGGGCTAGTGCGATGACCAATGCAACAAGTGATGGCAAAGGATCGCTCGCGCGACAGTGTGGGTGAGGATTGAGGAAAGAGGCAGAGAGCAAACCTACCTCTACCTGGCTACCTTTCCCTTAATTTTTTGGGCCTTGGTGATTGGTGAGTACCGAGGAGCAAATGAAATGATGCGGGCGGACAGGTGGAGAGTAAAATATAAACCCACAAGTTTTAATATAAACACATGCATGACTTGATAATAAACGGGTATTTAAACCTGTTAACCCATAGATACAAATTTAAATCCAAATCAATATTCGTCAGGTTAGGTACTCGTGGGTACCCGAACCACGAGTAAAATTACCATCCCTATTAATCAAACATAAAAAATTAAGACATGAGATAAAATATTTTCTCTTTGTTCATCCCATGCCTCATATAAAGAGTTATTAGCTCCGAGAAAACCCTAATAAATAATCTTATTCTCCAAAAGATAAACATATTTAAATAAGATCTAATATATAGTGACACGGCTTCTGATTACATCTTTCCTTCCCCTGCAAAAATCTCTAGTAGATAGAGTCCGATTACATCTTTCCTCTAATACATCGTTCCTCATCCTGCAAAAAGCGCAGGAGCAGGGCCAAATCGTGAAAATCGTAAAACTGCAGCTCCTGTTGCAACATCTCGTATTCTCGTGTTCCTCTCTTTGCTCCGCGAAAACCCTAACCCCTCGCCGCCGATCCGGACCTAAATCGAAGCTCCTCCGCCTCGCGATCCGCCCCGCCCCCCGCTTCTCCCCCGCGTGACGCCATGCCGGAAGTGCAGCCGCTAGTCAGCGAATTCGTTCTCAAGCTCAAGCGCCGGTAAGCAGCACCCCTCCCTCTCCTGTTCAGGTGCCCCGATTGGGCATCACTCTCTGACGCGCTCTGTGTCTGCGTGGGCAGGAAGGTGGAGGGGTCGCATGCCGTGGCGCGGCAGACGGCGGAGCTGCTGCGGTCGGTGGTGTCGCAGCACCGCATGGGCAGCACCAACCAGGCGGCGGCCCTCGCCGACGCCGTCCGCGCCGTTGGGGAGCAGCTCATTGCCGCCAACCCCGTCGGTGCGCCCAAATGCTTCACTTTATTTGATGAACTGTGATGTATTGCTGCGCTCATGAATTTCCTGTTTTGCTCCAAACCTTAATCCCGTTGGTATATCTGTTTGCATGGTTTACCTGAATTCTCTACAACTAGTAGGGATCACAGAGTAGATGAGTTTCTTAGGAAATAGATCGCTTGAGCCTGACTTTGAGAAATTTTCTCTATTGCCTATTTTAGCCTCTTAAACAAGAACCATCTAACTGAAATGGCAGACAAATCTACGTAATTCTTAGTATATTGGAATCCCTGTTTATTCTCTATATGTGTAGCCTGTCACTGCAGAACACTGATTATCTCTGAGAATCTAAACTGATCGAACAAAAGTTCAGTTTTATGACTGTCACATTTGATATGTGGGATACAAATGGAGTCATGGAGAGATCCTAGACCTAGCATTCCTGGGAAATTCCATGGGAGCATGCGTATTCAATTAAAGCATTTCATCAGCTCCCTCCACTTTTTGTTTGGAAGCCATGTTTTAGAGAATTTTCCGTTTCCTCTTTATCTGTCAGTAGAGTAGGTCCAGTACTGTAATATCTTGGAATTTTATTACCTAAGACAGTTAAATGTTCCTTGCTAAAAAATCACCTATATTTAGATACCAGTCAACAAGCTTCATGAGTAACCCAGCTGTTTAATGGTTCTTTGGATGTTGGAAATGAGGATGCTTTCACCATAGTTTGAACTTAATATATAGCAGAGTAGCAGGCATTATGTAATGTAAGGTAGCTAGTAACTAGCTCTAGTGTATCAATGTTTTGGAAGAAAAATACATCACCCGTCTTTTGTTCCTAAGCTTAATGCATGTTGTTAACCATTGAGGATAATCTCTTGTTTTTTCAGAACTTGCTGTTGGAAACATTGTGAGACGTGTTTTGCATATAATAAAAGAGGAGGATATATCTTCCACTGCAGTTGGTATTGAAGGCCTTTCTGTGACTGCTGACAGTGATGACGAATATGACAGTGGAAATGATGACCACCCTACCTTATCTGCTGTTGTCCTTGCTGCCCATGCTAGAAATGCCCTTCGGGCACCTTCATTGCAAACACTTCTTGAAGATATTCCTGTGAGCACTGCACTTTCACGTTCTGCATCATCGACTGGGGACTCAGATGGAAAATGTAAATGTTCTTACCTTCTCTTTTGCTACTCATGCTTGACCTGAACAGGTGTTCATGATTTTTTTCAATTTATTTTAGACTCATAAGTTTTTTAATATATGATTAATAAAGGGGCAATTTATTCTTAAGTTTGTATTACCTTTTGGGGCATGTGTATTCATTTATGTTATTGTTGGCACTGAAATTTTACATGTTTCACATCAACAGCTGGAGATAAGAGCTCAAAAGCTCGGAAGCTCAAGCATGATGTTATTGCAGCCATTGGTGATCTAATCGAAGAGATCGATACATGCTATGACCAGATTTCTGAGCAAGCTGTGGAACATATTCACCAGAAGTAAGACTGTTCTGCCAATTGCCCAATTGTACAATGTTATTATTTTTGGCTAATTTAATTTCATCTATGCTTCTTGTGTGAGGTACTTCAACGATGAAAATAACTTTTAAGCTGTTTCATAGGGTAGGGGATTCTGGGCTTATTTCACATCTATGTTCAAGACAGCATGCATAAAAAATTGTGAATAATCATGAACACAATGTAGTTTACAATTTGTCATCCATACCATCTTGGTGCTTAATATCTTCGTCTCAGAAAAATCTATCAAAATGAGCAAATCCTAATTGTTTTCTGTACTTATTATCTCTATCTAAACATATATGCCATCTGGTCAGGAAAACATGTTTTTAGATATCAACAGTCCTGAAAATGGATGTTTGCCACTAATTTCTATTGCGAAGTATTTGAAAAACGCAATAAAATTATAATATTATGAAAGTACTTTTAGAGACAAAACATGATTTTCATGCATCCAATCTAAATATTTCAAAGATATCAGTCAAGTTTAAATTTTGACTTGAAACATGTCCAAATGACATATTCTCATGACCGGAGGGAGTAATTAAGAAGAAGTCTGTGTCTATGGGACTGTGACCAATGCTATTACTTATTAAGGCACTAAGGTGAGGCGAGGCAGTGAACTACTGCCTTACTGCCTAAGCGGTAAGGCGTAAGGCGAGGTGACGCCTTATGCCCATAGAGAGGTGACGCCTTATGCCCATAGAAAATATAAGATTTAGAAAAAATATCAATAGATAAGTAGCAAATTCTAAATAGCAATAACAACATAGCATGATAAAAATAGTAATACAATACCAAGAAGCAATATTGTCACTTTGGATGCCTTGCAAAACTAAAAAAAATAGTTAAAATTGAAATCACATATTTAAAATTCTATCTAACAGAATATTTAAAATTCAGTTCAATAGCTTATTCACATAAGTCTAAGTCCATAGCCCATTTAAGATCCACTTGGTTTTTTCATCCCTAAACCCTAACCTAGCACCTCTCCCACTTCACTCATAGGCACAACCACCGCCTCCTCTCCCCCTCTTCCCTCTTCTCCCTCTTCTCTCTCCCCACTTCCGCGTCGTGCCTAGCCTCGCTGCGCACTGCTTACGCCCGGCCTTGCCGCGCACCGCTTGCGCCGGGCCTCGCAGCGTTGCACCGGGCCTCGCCGCGCGCTGCTTGTGACTAGCCTTGTTGCACCGCAACGTGGGAGGCTAAAGCGTCCTGACCAGGGTTGCCCATCTCGAGCAGCTACCGCGCGGTAGCCGCTTTTCGCTCTCGGTCGGTTTACTCAAACCGACTGGTTTGATTCAAATTAAAAAAATGAAAAAATTCCTGAAAATACTAGGTGAATTAAAATGATTTATGGTGATTTTTTTCAAAATATTGAAATATCACAAAGTTATGAACCGAACAAGATGAATAAAAATAGAAAGTAGAAAATTAATTACTTTAGACTAGCCGGCCGACCCATTAGTTCATGAATTTATTTTACAGGACAAAATACAATTGAATGATTCAACACAAAATATAGGAATAAACTTTATCTAATATGATATGTATTATCACAAGCTTTTGTATTATCACATCCGTTATGTATTATCACGTGCGTTATATATTATCGCATGCGTTATGTATTATATAATATGAACTTTACTTGTTTGAAAATGTTTGAATTGCCAATTAGTCATGTTGTAATGTACTTTGTCCATGAAGTTATAAACTTATGAGTATGTGGTATTGTATGTGAAGCAGGGTTTACATTATGAAGTCGTGAACTTATGAATTTGTGGCATTGTAAGTTTTCAATTTATCTCAAAAAACAACAAATATTATGCCAAAATCTTAACAAAATGTATCGAGAATTTGTATATCATTACTACAGTTTTACAGTTTTCAAAATTTGCTAAAAATTTGCTTGGTTGGTTACTGAGCTGGTACCGCTCCAGTGATTACTGAGCTGCTCGGTAACCGCCTCGCACCGAGTGGTAGCCAGCGCTGCTACCGTGGTTACCGTTCTAAATTCGAGATTTGAATTTGAAATTTGAATTCTGAAATTTGATCAAATTGGGCCGGTTACCGCGGTAATCGCCTGTCCGGGCTCAGGCGGTAACCGGGGCCCAAACGATTTGGGCAACCCTGGTCCTGATGCCTTATCACTTAAGCGACTCTAGGGTGACGCTTTAGCGACACCTTAATAACTATGATTGTGACACTGTTACTATATAATATTAGCGTGCAATATTTCTGAAGGACTTTATTATATTCTTTTCTGTAAAAGAAATCTTAAAATTATAATGCTCGTGTGCTCTTAATATGAGAATTGGATTCCATATCCTCAATATATGGCTTGCTCAATGAAATGGTAATGTGGCTGACCACTGCTTTTCTTTGCTACAGTGAAGTAATTCTAACTCTAGGTCGCTCTAGGACCGTGAAGGAGTTCCTGTATGCTGCCAAGGAGAAAAAGCGGTCTTTTCGTGTATTTGTTGCTGAAGGTGCTCCAAGGTATGCGCACTTTGCAAATTTTGATGTGATCTGATTAGTTATTGTACATTGGATCTCCTTTTGCTTCACTCATTGTTGTCGTTTCAATGTTTGAATTAGATATCAGGGACATGTTCTTGCAAAAGAGCTGGCTGAGAAGGGTGTACAAACTACTGTTATAACAGACTCTGCAGTTTTTGCTATGATCTCCCGTGTTAACATGGTATGTCTGCCAGGTGATTATCATTTTCTAGATATCATTGTATTTATTAGAAATATAATCACTCTTGACTTAACTCATAGGTCATAGTTGGAGCTCATGCGATAATGGCAAATGGTGGAGTTATTGCACCAGTAGGAATGAACATGGTTGCTCTTGCTGCTCAAAGGCACGCTGTGCCCTTCGTTGTGGTTGCTGGAGGTCACAAGGTTGATTTCTGTATACTGTGCATTTAATTATGACATCAATACCCAAAGTTTACTTTCTGAGTAACTAAAGAAAATATATGCTTTCCTATTACTTGAAGGTTTAGATTGTCCTATTCTCGTTTGCTGGATTTGTGCACTCTTGTCATTAAGCCAAAATCACCTTTCTTTAATTAGTACAATTCCTACTTTTATTATTTTTAGTACTTCTAATTTTGCTTTGTGTGGTTCGACTTGGGTTTCTTCTCTAGCTCACTGCAAACATGTTTGGGACTGAAGAATGCTGCTACTGCTGTTCTTGTTCTTGACATGCTATTAACCCACTTGTCCCTATGCTACATTGACAAGAGAAAGTATGCTCCAATAGGTCATGATGTAATGTCATCATCATATAATCATAGGAATACCATGAGTGCTTATTATGCCTTAACTAGGTATTTTCACTTTATCAAATCCAATGCAAAATATTTGTTAACATTTGCTATTCTGTACAAATCTCCCACTCATTTCTGCTCTCCAATCATTACTTTGATACTAGCCGTTTTAGTAGTCAAGATTGGGCTTGGATGCAATGTATATGTTGCCAACTGCTCAAATGATATGATTGATAATGATTTGAAACATAATGTCTCTTGGTAGAAACTTAATAGTCTTTCTTCATTCACATGGCAGCTATGTCCTTTGTATCCACACAACCCAGAGGTTTTGTTGAATGAACTTAAATCACCATCTGATTTGCTTGATTTTGGAGAGTTCTCAAATTGCATGAACTTCAGCACTCAGGATGGCTCTCCTCTTCTAAATGTTGTCAACCCAACATTTGACTATGTGCCACCGAAGCTCGTGAGCCTTTTTATCACTGATACGTAAGTTATCTGCACTTTTTCCTTGCCTATTAACAATGCTTGATGCTATTTGCATCAACAGTTGGGTATGGCAGAGCACGTACCTTGTTAATTCAATTGGCGAATATTTTTGCCTCATATGCTAGTTTTGTAAATTCTGATGTGATGGAACCATACTTATGGCATAATATGTCATGCACATAGTCTAGGCATGAAACTCCAGTTATATCACATGATCCTTATGCGCAAGGAAACTATCATTGACATTTGTTACTTCAAACTTATCATTGAACTAATTTATACATATACCAAGCATTATTATACTGTGTATAATCATTACTCATAAATTGGTTGCTGGTTCCTTTGCTGACATGATAAACTATCTCTACCTAACAGCGGAGGTCACAGTCCATCATATATGTACCGCCTTATTGCGGAGTATTACTCAGCTGATGATTTGGTAGTGCGACGGAAGTCAACATCTTGATAGAACAAAAAAAATGGCGCACTAGACTACTAATGTGTTGCATTGATCTGAAGGTACAATCTAGTATGTACACAAGTGCTGTTGGAGATGTTGCTCTCTTCAGTTGAATCAGCTGTTTTTGCTCTGGAAGTTCAATTATGTAATTAATGTCGAAATGCAAGAGATCAATTTAGGGAAACTCCTTGCAATAACTATTAATCATTACGGCATTTTGAGTGTGGATTGTTGAGGCAAAGGGGTGTAACCGCATAACGGATGAATGAATGAATGAATTGTACCCTCTGTTTCACAATATTTGACTTTTTAAAAATCAAACTTTTTCAATTTTAACCAAATTTAAATAAAAATATATTAACATTGATAATATCACATAAATATACTATTAAAACATATTTATTGATTGATTTAATGAAACTAATTTGATATTGTAATTGTTACTATATCTTTTCATAAAGTTAAAGTTAAGTTTGATTTTGAAAAAAGTCAAATGACTTAAACAGGGGGAGTATAAACTATAGAATTACTACGGACTATAATAAGCTCACCCAATAAATTAGATTATAATAAGCTTGCCCAATAAATTGGCTAATTGTTTGTAATTTCAACAAACTAAATTATCAAAGGCCAAGCTAGCTGAAATAAACAGAAATAAACAGGTACTAATGTGCTTTGTTTAGATTGAAGTTGAAAAGGACATTAAGGTTGGCCCCACGTATGGTTATATGATATGGCTTAAAAGGCTTAAAGCATACTGCCACAAGGTAAGTTAAATCTATGGATAGAAACCAGGCACCGTACCACAATAAAAAACATTTTAAATCTATGGATAGAAACCAGGCTTAATGTGCTTTGTTTAGATCAAATGAAGATTTCTTTGTGATAGTACATCACATAAAGAATGATGCAGTGTGTTTTCACCTTGCAACCATTGTCACCTCAATTCCTTTCCTGCCAGACCAATGAAAACAAAACACGGCAGTTTATTCAACAAGCCGGGCTGACACTAACCTGGGCCTCGCCCTCCAAGTTTCCTAATTTCTAGTTTTAATCTCCTCTCTTTCTTTTCCCCCAACACAATTCTAATACCTACGAGATTGAATTGAGCATAATACATAATTACATACAAAGAGACGTTCGCAATTTCTTCACTTCAAGTCGTAATAGGTCACATTGTTTGACATGACGAGCGCTGGCGGTTGGTTCCTCTTTCGCTGTACACATGCTTGTATTGTATGTTGTCAGGAGTCAAGTAGATGGTGCCCGAACATTGCTATGGTCAATGCAAATCGGTAGTTAATCCCCAAGCACCGGAACTTTCGCGGATGACAGTTCAATGTGCGAAACACGAACTGCACCGATCAGTCGTTCCGGGAGCTCCTCATATGTATTGCCCTATCAACAATGTTCAGTTCAGCCCAACAAAATGGTTGGAAGTTAGAAGTACTTCGAAGGCAAAGCTTCCTACCTGGACAAGAAAAGCCATGTCAACAACTAGTGTGGTGATCACACCACATACTAGGCCCAAGACTCCATTTGCAACTGTAGACGAACCAATATCCACATCTATCTGCACCATAAAGCATGCTTTAGTTCTTAAGCTAAAAGTAAACATCAGCCACAGAAGATTTTTCCTTCTACAAACACAGGCCAAACTCCCAGATCCTGTTTGGCAACTTTTGGAGAAGAGGATTGGGAGTTTAGAGGGAATTGGTGGTGGGATTAACAAGAAAGTTCGTTTTTTATTCTCAATTCTTTGTTTGGCAAGAGTTAGATACAGATTTGATTTAAGTGAAGATGGAGAGTTAAGATTTGTTTAGATCAACTTAAAGGGGGAATTCCCTACAATTGCCATCTCCTCCCCAGATATTAAAGAGGGAGTTTGCCCCTAATCTCCACGTACCCCCATTCCCACTAAACAAAGAGGAGATTAAACCAACTCACCCCTTCTAAACACCATTCCCTCTCAAAAATTCCCCCAAACAAACAGCCTATGAAAAAAGGATATTAGAAAGCGAGTCAGGCTGTAAACTTACTTCCAAATAATTTGCACCACGGATATAGGTAATGTCGACGGCTTTGCCTAGCAGACAAGGTGTGCTGCCAACACTTTGCCGGACAATCCACGAGCCCTGAAATGCAAAAAATACTTTGTCAGAAACAAGGTACAGATAATGAGAAACCTATGAGGATGAAGCTTATGCCTCCCTTTGTCATACTAGAGCATTCCTTACTACTTTACTTTTCACAACAACCTCATAGGACATATCTAAAAGTAAGACAGACAGAGAGCACCTTACCTTGGGGACAGATGGAATCAACTTAAACCTACTATTGCGGAATTCATCATCACCATCAACAAAGCGTTGCAATAAGGAATTTGGTATCAGTTTCTTTGTAACAAAATAGAATACCATACTATAGTTAGTTGTGCCAGGAACCTGCAATAGCAAACTTATGTCAGCAATAAACTATATTCGAAATGTATGAGCAGTAAGTGATATCATCCATCATTGCTGGTTCACGAGAATAGGAAACAACGATGGTACAAGACACCGTTGATCTAGTGCAACAACTAGAATTAAGGAAAACAGTAAATAACACTGTAGCTCCATAAAGCCTAAACTTGAAAAATACCTTTTCATCTCCCCAAACTACGCCTGTTTTCGTAATTGTTCCATTTCATTGTAAACTAGTGAAACTTCTCGGTGTGGTGTACATGACATTGCTAGTGAAGTGCACAAAACAAGGTGCTGCTTTATGCCTATTCTGTGAGCCAAGAAAGGAGAATAAAATAATTGAGAGGGTCATGTAGCCATCCCCTAGAATATCAATGACTGAGTGGACGCAATGCTGGGGCTCAGAGGAAAATGTACATCCATGACTGCTGCATCAGCTCTTCAAGATTCATAGCGTCACCTTCGATAAATGCTCTGCAATGCTGTCCAAGTCCTCTCCATTTCAAACACAAATGGCCTCTTCAGGATGGATCTCTGCCATTTAGAATTAGTCACTTTGTCCTCTTCTTGTTTTCAAATTGAGAGGTTGGAGTGAGCCTTCATCCTCTACTAGCTTTGAGCTGTTCCCTCAGTGGGCCTACACTATCAAGTTGCAGCACTTATGCTTCATTTCCTTTGGCTGCATGCTGCATGTTACTGTTGCTTCTACTTATCCCCCATTGCTGACCTGACTACCATTTGTAGTGAATGGTATGAAGGACGAAGTCATCAATGGATTGTGGAGTGGAGAAAAAGCTAGCCACCTCAAAAGGGGTGGAATTTTAAACCCAGTGCAGAGGCGGCAAGTGACGGATGAGGATAGCACAAGAGATTGATCCTATGATTGTAGATAGAAGAACGAACATAGGTAAGGGGAAAGCTGGTTCCTGCTTTTCTTAGTCTGGGACCGTATGGTTGATGGATAGACTGATAGAAGAAACCACTTTGACTACTGTGCATGAGAACAATGATGTCCCATAATCCCATTCTTTTCAGCTTGTAGAGGCAGATTATCAACCGGATAATTCATGTCATTCCGAAAGTATGATTTCTCCAAAAACTTTCTTCGTTTGCATTGCTTAGATTACTTTTTCTAATCTATTTATTAGTTTTATGTTATATAATATTAAATTAATCAACTGGTTAATCAGATAATCCGGCTTGTTCCTTTGTTTAGGATGGGGCCTGGGGTGATTCATCACATGAGCAAGTTCTGTTAGTCTACAGTGAAAAAGGCACATTTATGGAGCAAAGAGTAATTTTCAAGTTTAGAGAACCAAGTGGCACAAGTGTGCAAGTATATATTTCATTTTGCCATTTATAAAAGAATTTAATTTTGTTAAGCAGTGTCTGTGGGAATACTTACTTGTAAATTTACTGCCAATGCAAAAAGACCCTTCTCAGCAGCAACCTAGAAAATAAGAAAAAGGATATACAAAGAATGATCAAGGATCAACTTAGCAGGTACTGAGGTTAACCACAAAAACATAATACAAGATAGCTAAAAACTATAAAAAACAAAAAATGCGATGATCCATAAAAAAGTGAAGAACTAAAACAAGGCCATTGAAGTACAGAATAAAATATGCTATAGGTGTAACAAATGATGCTATACTAACTCCATTTACAGAATATAACTCATCCAAGGTGGCATCTGGAATCTGGTGTGATAAATGTTAATAGAGGAGTTGCTGTCACGGGCAGGAAGCAGCAGGCAGGAGCTGGCTAGGAGGGGGCGGATAGGCCCAGGCTCGGCCCCAAGGCCCAGGCGGCTGAGGGTTAATTATCTGATTAGATTAAGATTGAGTCAGTTTAGGTGAAGGAATCCTGATTAGATTAAATCTGTTTAGATTCAATTTGATAAGAGTTGTTATCAGATTAGATGGCTGGTCCTGTGTATATAAACAGGACCAGTCCAGGGGTTTAGATCGTCGAGTATTCAGTTCAGGCTTTGCCTCCCTGTATCCCCTGCCTCGTTGGTGCGCCGGCCATCACGGCCCCTCCACACCGACAAGGTCTAAGGCCTCGACCAACTACTTCGTTTTCATATAAATTGAGAAGAATAGTTCCTACCAATTCTACGGAAATCCCGACCGGTGACAACTTCGTTACAGATCATTTGAGTTACTCATCCCCAGACACATATGCCCAAGCTGGCCCTTGTAGAGAGATGGCCATATATGACTATTTATAACCTTACTTCCAGATTTTTAATGACATCGAGACAAAGATCCAGACTCAGTCACATCTCGAGGCCTATGCTTCTAGATATATAGTGCTGTTGGCGGAGATCTCTAAACAACTACAGAGCCAGAACGTCCCAAAGAGCCGCACCGAGATGGAGCTATACACACACAGAGAGGGAGATCAAACCAGAGGGCCCACAAAACAGCCAAAAAAATCAACAGTACTCCTAGCAAGATGATGAGTGTGGTCTACTGCTCTGGGGAAGATTAAAACCTTGCTTTTATCATATATAAAAGTTTTGCTTCGCACTCTGAAGTTATTTCCATCAGATATTCTCCAGCAATCACGAGTGTTGTCACGATCATCCCGGCGTAAATTTCCAGAAAATCCAGAAACATCAATTTGATCTGAATCTTCCTCATCCAATACTACAGTTAATGAAGACAAATCATATCATATGCAAATTAGGCTCTTGTCGTCCTATAAAAGTCTTAAGGAAAATGGAATCACAATATACCTGGCAGCTTAACAACTCCATTATTCTCATGAGTTGATGTCTGCATAGTAAACACAATCCTATTATAGAAATGTAAGGTGAGAGGAGATTGGAATAAACTATGAGTAATTCATCGACCTCTTGATCAGATTCAGGTATTTGATCTTCATCTTCATCTGACTCCTCATCAAGCAATGTAGACTGTCTACTTTGATCCATCCGAAGGCTGGTCTGCATATTATTATCTTGTGCTGTTCTGCCTTTCTTAGAAGAAACAGGCGGAGCCATATTGGCCATTACAGGAATCCTGGGAAGTATTTGACTTTCATCACTTTGTGAAAACCATTCCCTGAGCCCTGTCAGAGGTAGGGAGAAAACATGCATTGTAACTTTCTAAATGATAGAGCACAGCTCAGCCACCAAACTCATGTAATCATGTTGAATACCCATAAAATGTATGAGGGTTCGTTCAGTTGGATGGATGGACATGGATGGGAGATGGACATCCAGGTTTTGGTGGCGTTTGGTTAGAGGACTGGGTGGATGGGGTGGCCAAAGAAATGGAATATTATCTCTATATGCTGGATGGAAGGAACCAGCTTTTTTGGCCGGATGAAGCCATTCAGCTCTGTATACAATGTTGATTAGTGCATGATTAGCAAGTCAATTAAAGTATAATTAGTGATATTAACATGTTTTCTGTTAATTAGTAATTAGCACAGCAAGATTAGCATTGATAAGTGTAATGCATATTGATCAGTGTATGATAATTATTATTATGTCAAATTAAGAGATCATAATTAGTTAATTATTTTCATTCCATCCACCCTTATCCTACCAACTAAACAAAAAAGTTGGTTCATCCACAACCAAAGACAACTTGGATAGCCCCGTCCTTAAAAACATGGATGGCCATATCTCACCAACCTTGCCCTCAAACCAAATGGACCCTAATAGATATTGAAAAAGTACTAAAAGTGGTGCCAAAGAGGCATAGATGATATGATATGCTGCATACAGTACATTGGTATGTTATGCTAAATGGTTCCAGGATCAATCATCAATCTTAGTAACAGAAAACATGGAAGATGATCGAATGGTAATGCACAAGAACTTTTTTTTTTGGAAATATCTCCCAAGCTTGTGTCACACATTCACGCTCAGTCATTCATGCATATCAATATAATCTAGCAAATAGAAATCATAATTAGTAGTTTCAACTCTCTAAATAAAAGTAAGGGCGTACATGTCAGATGTGAACTAATGGAAAGCAGACTGCCAAAGCCCAAAGGATGTAAAATGAGAAGGCTACAAGAACTCTACTGAGATGGACTGACAGGACCTATGATGAAATTAGCCTTGTAGATCATTTGCAGAAAGAAGATTCAAACTAACAAGGTACAGGACAACGTAAAAAGAGAATGTGTTGCTCCAAATAACATCCGCGCGACACTAGTCATGTTAGTATGGTAACTAAATCTATTGGAAGCAGCACTCATGCACCCAGGACAGAAACCTGTTAACTTTGCTTGGACTCCCATAGTCCCAGTTACTTGCAAAGATTAATGTTGAATCTATTGCAAGAAAAACCACTTCATGCGCCCAGGACAGAAACCTGTTAACACATCCAACATTACTTAGGCTCCTGCTCACTTGCAATGGATTAACATCGAGCCAGACAAAATGAAGAATTACCCAAGATTCAGCCTAAACAATGCGATCATGTTCTAATCAAACCAATCCACCAATATTAGTTAAAACATAAAATCCTAAACCACGCACCAGACAAAACAAGAATTTCCTGAGTGTTATGGTTATCTAGATAAAGATATTCACAAGGTTATTCTGGAACCAAGAGATGTACCGGCAACACTATTCAGCATATGAATAAGGCAATGCTGCTGAAAAGAAGGTAAGTAACCAACTCCCCAGCCCTTTAAATCTATCTGCATAAGATGCTGTACTTGAGTCCGGATTCTTCCATTACGGGATTTCAGTGGAGAAATATTAAAACCACCACCTAAAAAAATACAAAAGAGAAAAGGATTCATTAAAGGAAACCTGGTACCTACAGTACATTAACATTAATGCAGATGGTTTTTGCTGTAGTGAATTCAGAAGAGCAATTTCCTTACTCTCTATATTTGCCCTCACAAATCCTGGTTGTGGACCACAGTTTGGGTGCTCTCTAGATTGAAATAGAACAACTGCAAATGGGAATTTTTTAAAAATGCAATCATCAATAAAAATCAGGGAAACAAATTAACATACATCCATATGCATATGTATGGTGTATGCACACATGGCTTGACGCCTTGACGGCTACATGTAAAAACCCAAGAATACCAACCATAGCTCCCATCATCATTACGACGCCAATATCTTACATAACAAAGATCACGAGGCCAAACAAACCTGGTAAGTAAATAATCAATTTCATGTTAGACCCTATAATCACGTAAATAATTGTGAAAGTCACCAATAATGAGACAAGATTTAATGGTGCAACATGACAATTGACAAGTAATTATGAATTATAAAACGAAATGCACAATATCAAACAATGCCAAGTAGTATTATTCCAAGTTCACCTGAACTTCATTTTAACAAATAGACGCCAATAAATTAACATAATTAGCCTAGATTATCGTTTCTAATTTATTAGTGGCACAACAGACTGACAGATAAAATAGTAAACATCTGCCAGGAATATAAGTGTAACACATTTGCTTTGGAAAAGAGAGGAATATTTCCAGCAAAAAGCAAAACATACATGGAGAACCAATCCAGCTGTAGCCTATGGTATAGTATTGCAGTGTGACCATCTACCTCCTCCACTAGACTACCATACTGGAAGCTGCAGTCCCACCTGGAAAAAAATAGTAAGGATACTTTTGCAAAGAGAAATGGAACACACAATTTGGAGTTGATTTATTGAAAGTTGAAACAAAAGAAATGTACTCAAAACGGGTTGTATCCATGCTCATCACAAGCTGAAATATAGCTTCACAGGATGCTTCAACCACACCAACAGCCTTCATTGCTCTGCTACAGCTTCTTGCCTGTCAAAATTATGCAAGCATCAAACAACAAAGGAATGAAGCCAAAGATTCAACCTAGATGTTCATACCTACAATAATCAACAACTTACAAGGTAATCAACTTCTTGGAGCTCCTCAAAAATGCGGAGACCTGAAGCCCAATTTAAATTAACATCACATCAGAATATCAAATGAGAATCCCAGTTACATTTAAGAAACAAAGGGACAGAATAGAAGTTCTTGCCATTTTGGCACCTGACAAGGCGCCAATGTCTTCTAGAGAAAACTTGATCAGGACTTCCCTGATTTGACATTCCCAAATCATTTTCACGGGTCCAATCATACAATGATTCAGGAGGTCCTACAAATGGCAAGAATAAAACAAATTTCTGGTTGGAACTGATAACGCCTATATGGCCCTTTTATCATCCTGGCCCATATGGGCCCATCAAT
>KE371886.1:0-14850 GCA_000418225.1 Zizania latifolia
CTAGATTGACAGATGGTCTGTCGATCTAGGCTAATCGGCCTAGATCGGTAGACCATCTGTCAATCTAGGGCAGGCAGATTGGCCTAGATCGGCAAATCAACCACCGACAGAAGCTTGACACCAGCCGATCTAGGCCGAGTGGACTAGATCGGCATTCCATCTGCCGATCTAGGGCCGATCTGCCTAGATCGACAGACCAATTGCTGACATAAGGCTATTTTTGTAGATTCTGAAATCCGCATATCAGATTTGAAATATTGAATAAAAAATGTATTATTAAAAAAATTCCATGGCTGCCACCATGAGCCAAAAAATAACAACTTTTGAAATTCTAATCCAACTAGGAATCCATATCCCTTATGAATCCAGCAAATCCTAACTCTTTCTGAATTTGTCTCCTCATATTCACACGCATCCTGCGTATGTCATAAGGAAACTTCTCTTTCCATATTCGCACATATCCCATGTACGCTATATGGAAACCTCATGTTCACTTGCCACATCCTCTAGCCAAGCATCCAGCATGACATCCTCGACCGTTTTGAGTCTCAACTCCTCCCTGAGCCTAGCTCTGATCCCATCATCAACCATGACTCGCCGTCAAGTAAAGCTTGCACATGAACAAACCAAGAAACCCTTTCCCGAGCACAAGTCCTTTCCAACTTGACTGAATCAGAACATCACTTCTTTTCAACCTAACTCAAACATTTCAATCCATCATAAACATTGAGAATCTATTGAATAAACAATTTAATGCATATGATCCAATTCGAACAGCAAAAATCCAAGTGATCTAAAATCCCGAGTGCTGAAATCTCTCGGGTACTAAAATCTCTCGAGGGATGAAATTCCTCGAGAGCTAAATTTCTCGAGAGCTGAAATCTCTCGAGTGGTAAGTGCTGAGTGCTTGATAAGAGTGCTCGACAACTCGACCAAAGTGCTCGACCATTCAAACCAATCAAAACCAATTTATTCATCGCATATCAACATCAAACCAATTTGTTCATCATAAATCAAAGATCATACACATGATCTCACACCATGCTAAAAGAAGATACAAACCTCACAGAAAGCCTGAATTACGAAGGATGAAGTATAGGGTCCAAAATTATCATATACTCAACGACCAGCTGTACAAATTCGGAATGTGTGCTCCACTGCTTCGCTGCATCTCCAGATCCAAGGGCCAAGAAACACTTCAAGAGATTCACGAAGGGCTGTGCGGGAGCCATTTAGCACCTCAAGCCCTCACAGGCAAGACACTTTGACAAGGGCTTTACTGGCCAACTATAACTACAGATGTCGAGGATCTCGTTCGCACCTACCAGGGGTGCCAGCGGATGGGCAGGTGAAGTCACTTACCACCCACTCCGCTGCAGGTCATTGCCCTAGTATGGCTTCTAGCCCACTGTGGCATGGACCTAATCAGAGCCTTCTCAAGAGCAAAGGGTAATTTGAAGTTCACAATCATCGCCATCGAATACGTCTCCAAATGGGTGAAAGCCAAAGCATTAACCGCAATAACCTCGAATAACATCCAGAAGTTCTTTTGGAAGAACATAATTTGCTGCTTCGGAGTACCCACACAGTTGATGATCGACAACGGCACTTAGTTTGACTCCGAGCTATTCAAGGAATTCTGCGAAGGACTCAGCATCAAATTATTCTTCGCCGTAGTCCAACACCTGCAGTCTAAAAGAGCAGTTAAAAGGGCCAATGGTAATATTTTGTTAGGTCTCAACCACCGGATCATAGGCCTTGCAAAAGGGCTATGGGCTGAAGAGTTGCCAAAAAACTTATGGTCCATTTAGACTACACAAACAATAGGATTCACACCCTTCCGCCTGCTGTTCGGGGATGAAGCCATGACACCTACATAATTAAAGGGGGGTCACTGCGCACTAAGCTGCCAGAGGAGAACTCTAAAAGGGAGGCATCCCTAGACCTGTAAGAAGTAATGAGGCTAAGGGCTGTTGCTAATATGACAAAATACCAAGCACAAACGAAGGCCTAGTATAACCCGAAGGTGAAGCCTAACATCATATAGCCAGGGCACCTGGTATTGTGGAGTGTTCTCACACCAGGCAAACTAGGTAACAAATCGGAAGGCCCATTTATTGTGCTCCGATTGAATCATCCGAGCTCATTTATATTATCAACCCTCGAAGGCAAAGAACTGAAGCACACCTAGCATGTGGAGCACCTTCGGCGATATTATGCATAATGTCATGCATCACGGTTGTGTAAATATACACACCTTTGAATAAATGCCTCACGTAGGCAAGCTTCGTCATAAGGTAATATACATTCCCCTGGGGAAAATGGTTCGCATCTAGCCCGGCGTCGAACCTATTGGAGTACGATGGACGCATCATCATGACAATACAGCTTCGATGGTTGTGACTATTGTGTTCTCATTTCTGCTACCCGAAGCCACTGGCTCGGTATAAGACAAATAATGTCTAACACACCTATGAGTGCACCACGCTCTAGTGTGAAGCTTGGAACCCAATGCTCGAGGGTATCTCCCCCGAGTAAGGCTAACGGCACTGACTTCAGGTACCCATACAGACCCTAAAAAATCGGTGTGATCCGCTCTATCATTATCACTTCACAGTGCCTCCGGGCCTAAAGCGGTATAAAAAAAGGGATCGCCTCCAAGTGAATAACTCGAGGCATATCCAATGGTCCCAAGCGACCAAGAGCATGAAGCCTTGCTTCAAAAACTTCGGATGAAATATTCGAGGCATACAAAAAGGTCCCAAACAACCTATTGACACCAGAAATTGAACCGATGTGCCATAGGGATGCTATGATAGGCGGCTGGGCCAATGGGCCACCGAGTGGAGTTCAAAGGTGAAGCAGAACACGCATGGCATGGGCTTTGACTTTACAGCGTCTTTATCTTTAGTTAGCAAACAATAAAGTTAGTTTAGATTTTGTGTTAAACACGGTTTAGTTGTTAACCCAAGGGTATAAATATGTGCACCCGAGGACCTTTGTAAGCTATCGCAGGATCAATCTATTCAATTCCAATTTTTGGCGCAATGTCACCTTTTAGGAGTAAAGGTAATGTAGTTTTTCTCGGTGATTTCCTGTCTCGGGTTGGGCTGCATCGGTTATGTTCGATCTCCAGCAAGAAACAAGTCTTATTTGGCAATTTCCTATCTCAGGTTAGGCTGCATCGGTTTAGTTTGATCTCCAGCAAGAAACAGGTGTTGCCACATGGCAAATGCATCTATTCAGCCAAGACTTTCTCGATTCAGTCCAATATTTTGGTTGAATTCATGCGTCTGCTAGTTATCCAGATATATAGGCTCTATCTAAGGCTGCATTGTCCCAATCTCTTAGATAGATCTGATATGTCCATCACGTGTGTGCCACATCTGTTGGCAAGATAGACTCTTCTTGTTGCCTTTGCCCTCGTACTATCTCGGTTCTATCTGATCTACTAGGTTGTTGTCAATAAGATATATGCTATCGAGTCGGCAGGTTTGGTCCATCGTTTTATCGGAGTTCTAGTTGATGAGGTACCATGGTTCTGAGAGCTTCATTGTGATCCTAGCCAATCGTGTTACCCTAATTCCTAGCGTGCATCTGCTGGTGGCAATGATCGGCATTGGCTCATCAGCCGATTGGTTCCATGAAATATGCAGTCGATATGTTATTTCTCATACTCATGTGTATCGAATATGCAGTCGATATGTTACTATTGGCCGACGCTATCATTGGCCCATCGGCTGATATGCTCAGGGCAACCAATATTTCTGAATCTTGTCAATTACAGGATCAAATTGACTGACATGCCTATGAACCACCTCTGGGTATTTAGGACCTACACTAGAGCTAAGCAGACTCTCCTAGGCCTTCAAGTGTAAAGGTGTAGAAATCCCTGTGTGGTTTTTGCATCAACACGACCGAGAACACGAAGCACTGCTTCGAACTAAACAAACCTGTTAACGGCAAAATTTGGTAAAGCCCAAGCCCAACACATTTCGGCACAGTCCATGGAAATCAAGGAATCCGGTCAAAGCATGGTCAGTGAAGCCCAACCATAATACGCGCAGTTGATCGGATAAAGATACGAAGAAGCCAGTAAAAAGGGAAGAAAGATTTTTTAGTTGTAGTCGTATCAATAAAAAGGAAAGATAGATTTTTCAGTTGCAGTCGTATCCATGTAGGACAGCAAGTCTTCAGACTATAAATATGTAACGCTTAGGTTTAGTTTAGGATCATAAACAGATCAACAAATAACTCTCGACGCATCGCCAAACTTGCCACCGGCGAGTTCTTGCTTTCTCGTGGGGCTGCATCGCTTCGATCTCCAGCGAGAGGTAAGTTCCGCCAGACATGTATTGATTAGTAGATCTAAGGCTTCATCGGTTAGGTCTGACATCTTAGTCTATGTATCATTCATGCTGTATCAGATGCGTGGTTTAAGTCAAATATATTAATCTAAGGCTTCATCGGTTAAGTTCGACATCTTAGGTTGTGCGTTTGACTCATGTCACGTATCATTCATCTGGATGAAATGTGCTCCGATATGTTTAGCGTTATGATTTGCTATGATTTAGCGACTATATTGGTTCGGTCCAATCTTGCGGTTATAGCAAGTGATAATGCAAACACAGATCGGGCATGTTGAGGCTAGATTCTATCGGAGTATAAGCCGATAGGTTATCCCTGCGTTTGGATCTCATCGTCGTATCGGGTATCGGGATCGGGCGATATACATCAACCTAAGTACTATTATACCTTGCTTTCGCATCCCGATATCGTCCCTAGTATTATTTTCAATTGCTCTCATAGATTAGTTGGCTCAGGCCGATATCGGTATTCCGATAGGTTTCATAATAGATACATTTCTTGTACATCGTGTATCTAATATGCTGCGTTGATTGGCCTTCACCATGTTCTTATTTTATTTACAGTTATCCGATACGTATTGAAACCATCGGCTCAACAGTCGATAGACGCTACTGCTTACGTTTTCTTGTCTATCTTATCAGTTGCAAGATCAAACTGATTGGCACGCCATGAACCGCAAATTTAGGACCTGCACTAGAGTTAAGCAGATCTCTCAGGCCACGCGTGTGACCAAAAACTCCACCAACAAAACCCCACAAACATATCGAAGTGCAGCATTAATGCATGAACAATGCGCGCAGCATGTACGCAACTTCACACCCACTGCGAGCATGGGGGAGCAGTAAGTACGCATGCATTCAAACTATGCTTCAATACAAAGTAATACTAAGTACACTTCAAATACAAGAATTACAACAAAACCTTTATTCAAACGTATCTCGAATTGCAAGTACGAAGTACCTCGATAAATGTACTCCGAGTATAATAGAATCAATTACAATACAACTCATGTATAAGCGCTATCGAGACCTAGCAAAAAACAAACACCTCTCACTCGGCCATGACCCCTAGTCAGCTCCGAACCACTCTCGGAGCCCCCATCGCTACGCCTACTGCTCTGACTCGAAGGGCTTCACTTGTGTTTCCAACCACCTCACTTCGAAGGCTTCTGGGCCCTCCTCTCTTCTTGGAGATCAGCCCATGATCAAAGTGCTTGAGGTTGGGTGTCGAAGGCAGAGAAATAGTATTCCTCTATAGCAGCCCTCCCTGACTGGTGGTGAAGCTGATCCCCTCCAAGGTCAGACCTAGTTCTGTCAAGGCCAGCAAAATCTAGCGACGATGATGAGCTCTAAATAGGCTCCATCTTAATCAAAGCTAAGAGCTCATTAGCCACTTTGGTAAACACTTTGCTGTTATGTCCTCGTGGGAATCTAAGATGAGAACGGCCTTTGGACCTAGCTACTTCGAAAACCACCCATTCATGACGAAGGGCTTTGGAAGCTTCGAGTACCTCGACATCACCCTCAGTATTCACAATACGATCCTGAGCACAAGTACAAAATATTCTGTCTTTCATTAAAATATTCGAGGCCAATTACATATTACATCAAGGCAGTTACAAAAGGCCTGGGGTCTACACCTCAGGGGGAGTAGGCAAGAGGTGGCAGCACCCGTGAAGCTGGTGAGGAGCGCTGTTGAGCGTGGCGACGGCCCTTGTTGATGAGTTCTTGGGAGGTAGGCCCCCTTGATCCTTCCATGAGTCCTAGAGGGCCCTCGATGCCGTGCCTACCTCTGCCATCAAGGAAAATATCCTCGAGCCCCTGAAGCGGAAGTCTGTCGTTGTAGCTAATCACCGAAGATGAGTGTAGCCAGAGTCATGAAGGGCTTGCATAACGCTCTGGGCTACGACCCTCCCCGAGGTCTCCACGAAGTCGGCCATCGTCTTTTCAAGAGCAGAAGCCACATGCTTGAGGTACTTAGCCTGAGGGATCATGGGCTTGTTTGTCCCAAAATTCATAGCCTAGCTAGTGGTCCTAAGACGGACCGTCGTTTCTCAAGATTTTCTAATGGTCACGTCAAGCGCAGCCACAGCCCTAGCTCACTCACCCTCGAGCACAGCCCTAGCTCACTCACCCTCGAGCTTTGCCTTCTCAACTTTAAGACCTTCAACCTCAATCTTCATGGTGGCCTCCGACCCAAGGAGCCTATTGGCCTCAGCCTCCACCTGCCACCGATCTTCGTGATCTTAGAGTAGCATTCTCTCCAGCTCAGCGACTCACTTTTCAGCCACCAAGGCACACTGCCGAAGGTCTCACTCAGTGCGCTCAGTCTTAGCTTCGTGCCGGTTAAGCACCCTCGACGCGGCCCTCATCATAATGAGCACCTTCGAAATAAATAATTTAAGTTAAAAATAAACTAAGGGAAAAGAGAACAACACATTCGAAGCACTTTATACCTGAGCCAAGGCCCCCTCGACCATCGAGGACAGGTCCCTATGATGGTAATCCATGGATGCGGCCAACAACTCACTCCGAGTAATATCCCGGTGGGCTTAGAGGTAAGGCTCTAAGAGCCTATCTAGCTCCCCTCCTGAAGGGAGGTAGTCTTGGAGGAAGGGAACACTCCGGTTTAAGACATTCAAGTCCCTGGCCTCGGCGGAGGTGTGTGCCCTGTAAGGTCTTGGGGTGCAAAGCGCAATCATTACCACCTCTGCTGACATCCTCTTTGAGGTGCTCCTCTTCAGAGTCATCCTCCACGTGCTCTCTGTCGGGGTCATCCCCTGCTTCTTCGCCCTCATCCTCCTCGTCATCACTGCCTCGATGATGCACGTCATCAGCGGTGATGAAATCTGGTAAAATTAAAATACATAAGTTATGCCCAGGAGCCATTTAAAGAAATGCATCGAAGGGAAAAATTTCAAAGGAAATTCACCTTCGAGGGTAGGAGAAAGCAGAGGACACAAGGTTGTCTCGAAAATGGCCTCCATATCCTCCATGTTGACATCCAAAATATCGGCCCCCGATCACACATCCCCTTCGTGGGCTAGCCAGTCTCTCCTCGGAGTTAGGGGCTGGGGGTCCGATGCTACAGGCGCCACAGCATTAGGTCCTTGGACCTCCGCTGTAGTCTCAATCGTTGTCGGGGATGTGACCCCTAGATACCCCGTAATTAGGCTTATCAGCTCGGACCAAGGATAGGCCAAGACCAGCATTGGCCACTAGATATGATATCAAGAGATTTATTTGTACCAGAATCCTTATAATTTAGGATTTTGCACCCAAGTTTGGTAGGTAATATAAGTCCTACTCGGGATAGAGTCCTGGGTTGTTGAGCTCATCTCCTTAGTATATAAAGGAGGTGAGAACCCCCCAGAGGCATCGAATCCAATACTCATGTCATCTAGCTCCACCATATTTTCTTGCTTTCGACGTCCCAAGCCTCCATAGCTTGATTGCATCATATTATAAGATCCACCATCATAGTATACACCAAAACACTAGACGTAGGGCTATTATCCTCTGGAGGCTTGAACCAGTATAAACCTTGGCTCTTGTATTCTAGAGTCGATCATCGGGTTCGAATACGTTGCGCTTCCCTTACACACATCTAATCTCTACCTCGGGTACCCCCTAGAAGTTTTACATAACTTTGAGCGCAAGAAAACTCTGTTTAAAATATAGTAAGCTACAGAAATTGCTTTAGCCCAAAAGTTCCTAAGAGTTTGGTGTTCATCAAGCATAGTCCTAGCCATCTCAACCAGAGTTCTATTCTTTCTTTCAACAACACCATTCTGTTGTGGAACTCTAGGTAAGGAAAACTGATGTTCAATGTCTTTTTTAGCACAAAAGTACTCAAAAGATGAATTCTTAAATTCAATACCATTATCACTTCTAATTGCTCTAAGTGCTCCGGGGAGTTCAACAGAAAGTCTAAGAATCAAGTTTCGAAAAAGTTCAAAAGCTTAATCCTTAGATGCTATGAAGAAAACCCAAAAGTATCGAGAGAAATCATCACCAATGACAAGAAAATACCACTTTCCCCCAACAGATTGAACTCGAGCTGGTCCAACAGTATCCATGTGTAAAAGTTGACCAGGTGCAGTTGTCATAACCATGGTAATGGGAGCATGTGAGCTAGAAACTATTTTGGTATGACGACAAGAAGAGCAAACCAAATTACCAACACCTTTAAGTTTTGGTAAGCCACGAATAAATCCAAACCACTAACACGAGTGAGATGATCAAAATCAACATGGCTAAGTCTACGATGCCAGAAAAAATAAATCTTTTGAATCATTGGCAACTAGACATTTAATCTTAGAAGATGAAGGTGAATCAAAATCAGCTTTAAAAATTCTTCCAAAACGTGAAATCTCAAACACTAGATCACCGGAGGCACCAAGAACTTTACAACCAGATTTTTTAAAGCACACCTCATGATCCTCATCAATCATTTGCGATACAGAAAGCAAGATGTATTTTAGATTATGAACAAGAGCTACATCTTTGAACATAAATTTGTTACTTACCTTGACTGTACCTTTAGCAATAATGGTGCTAGTAGAAGCATCCTCAAAAGTCACTAACTCAGACCAGAATGCACGTGTGAGGGAGGAGAACCAATTTTTATCACTAGACATATGGCGTGAACATCCAGAGTCTATTAGCCATATGTTCTCCTTTCTCACTCTTGAGGCCTACATAAGAGAAGATATCGAGGTCTTAGTACTGGGGTTAGATAAAAGAAATTTTGGAATCCACTACTAAGATACTCGACCAGAAATACTAGCAAAACAAGTGTCACTTTTGCCTCTTACCTAAACAGGGCGCTGTCAGTCAAACCATCGATTAACCTTTGGCGTGACCACTTTGAATGTTGTGGTCCAACTGCTCTACTCGATTCCATAAATGATTGTTACCATTTATGTTTAGCAAATGATTTTTCCTATTCTTTTTCTATTATCTTGCAAGTCTAAAATAGAACTAAACCAAGTATCCAT
This sequence comes from Zizania latifolia, assembly GCA_000418225.1. Lineage (NCBI taxonomy): Eukaryota > Viridiplantae > Streptophyta > Magnoliopsida > Poales > Poaceae > Zizania > Zizania latifolia. The sequence goes on from KE371886.1 coordinate 9,368, forward strand.
CTTTTTCACAATGTGTACAATTATACTTCATAGGTCTAGTTATTTTAAGGAAGAGTCTACTTTACCCCCTAAAGTATTACCTTATAGACGAATTTTGTCCTCAACTAAAAAACTAGACTCTTAATCCCCTGAACTAATCAATTTCGGACAAATAACCCCCAGAGCAGTTTATTGCGGCGGTTTTACTGACGTGGCTATCCACGTGGCAGTAAACCGCAATATTCGTCTACAGGGTAATACTTCGGGGGGTAAAGAAGATTTTTTCCTTATTTTAAATGAAGAAGCAATTACACTTGATGTTGCTAAGTTTGACAAGGTTCTAGCAGATTTAAAAACTATTTGCTTTGGTTCTGGTTTAACCTCAATCTTACCACTTTGAATAACCTTAATTGTAGTAGGTTGATCAGAAGTAAAATAAGCACGAGCATCAAAATCTAGTCCCTATGATTTGTGCTTATTTAGATGTATCCAATAACATATTGAGGTTCTTTTTACTAGTTAAAAAATGTTGCAACGATCTTTGCAGATAATCAACTTCTTTTGTCAAAGCAACACAATTTTTATAAACGTCAGTAATGCTCTTTTGTTTGTGACAATTTGAATAGGACAACATTTCATGAGTACGTAAGTCATTTTGCAAAAGTTCTACTCTACCATAAGCATCTTGTAGTTTCAATTCAAGCAATAAACAGTTTGAATAAGAAGTTGAATCATGTTTTACAATGATTGAGCTCTTTATATTCTTAAGTTGTTTATATTTGCTTCAATATAAAGCATTTACCAAGGAATTAGCATACAAAGCAACTTTTATCTTTTTCAAATAGTTGTTAGCAACAAATTGTTCATCAACTCAAGAAAGTATGGTAGTACCAATAGCAAAGCAAGATTCATTCCTGATAATTTTATTATTGAGCTTATGGAGAGTAGAAGCATGAACATCTCTTAAAGCAATAATTTTAGATTATAAAGCATCACATGATTTGCATGAATCATCATCATGAATAAAAGACTTAAGCCTATCAATGTAGAATTGAGTGATTTAACAAGTTCATGTCTCTTAGCTTTCATATTGCATTTTCTCAATTTATTATCAAGACAAACAATAGCACGAGCTAAATTATCATAACTAGGTTTTACCTTATTTTCATCGCTATAAAGTTCATCCTCGCTGGAGCCTACTTTGTCATGTGCCATAAGACATATTCCAGGGAGATCATTCTTTTTGCATTTGCCTTCGTCTTCACTTCTATCACTCATTGAGTCTACATCACGCATATAAACTTGATCGAGGGCGGCAAGGACTCGATGCACCATCTTCTTGTAGTTGTGGTTCTTCATCTTTTCTTCTTTGGATGGGCACTTGTTGTCCTCCTTGTCTTCTTTTGAAGATTTCTTGAGCTTGGGACAGTTAACACGAATATGGTTTGTCTCACCATATTCAAAGCACCGGACAGGACCGTTTCTTCTTCTATTTCTTACATTGTTCAAGGCTCTGGCAACTTTCGTAGAAAGCAAATCCAAGTCCTCCTCTGCAAAATACTCAAATTGTTTCTCAGACAAGGCATTTAAAGCTGATAAAGAAATACTGGAAGATGATATAAAAGCAGAAGACTCATTAGAAGGTGAAGAAACCAAAGCCATTGATTTAGGAGAGATCTTGCGTGAAAAGACATTCAATTCATGAGTTTTTAATTTTGAATAAAGAGTATCCAAGGTAAGAGCAGTCATATCCACCAACTTCTAAATTGATGTAACTTTTATCACCCAAAGCAACATATCAAGTCCACTAAGCAAATGTCTAGCAATTTCAAAATCGGTATAATTAGTAGCATAAGAAGAATCAACTGAACAAAGATTGCTAAGAATTTTGTTAAAGCGAGCAAAATACTCATCCAAGTTCTCACCAGGTTTTATCTCAAATTTCATGTACTCTTTCTTGTACACATCTTTGCACACTTCCTTGATTATGGTAGAGCCTTGATGATAGGCACAAAGAGCATTCAACATCTCATGCGCCCAAGAAAAGTAAAAAATACGATCAAAATCAAAACGCCCAACACTATTGATAATCAAGTTTCGAGCTTTGCAATTTGCTTCAAAAGCAGCCTTGTTAGTGTCATTAACTTGATTATCAGAATATAGATCATATGGTTTAGAAACCTTTTCCCACATGTCAAAAGCCTGTGACATGATATAAGCCTCCATCTTTATTTTCCAAAACTAAAAATCAATTTCATCAAAAATATAAAGCTCAGTAGAAAACCTCTCGTAACCATGGTGATTGTTTAGATCGGTTAAGATCAAAACAAAACAGTAACCAAGCTCTGATACCAATTGTAAGATCGAAATACACTAACCACATCAATTAGAGGGGGGTGATTGGTTGTAGTACCCTAAAACTGACACCAAAAGCAAAATCAGGAAGCTAATTCTCGACCAATCAGAAAAAATCCTAACCAGACTAAAATTCCAGAGGACTCAGGAAATTTCCCGAGGGTTTCTCGAATTTCCTGAGAGCTTCCTGAGAGCTGAAAAAAGCCTGACCAAGGAATGGTAAAATGAGCATAACTTTAAAACCGTAACTCAGATTGATCTAAAATTTTAACACAATAAACTAGACTTCAATATAAAAAAATTTCGAGTGGTTTAACTCAAATTGAGTTCTCAATCAAAAGTTATGATCCTCGGGAGTTGCTGTAATGTAAAAAACAGAGCAGATTCGATTCGAAAATTAAAACCTTAATTACTCATAAGATACGAGGAATAAACCAACAAAACTTTGTAGACCTCTTTTTAATGTCCTAGCAAGGTTTTGGATGAATCAATTCGAATTAAATCACAAGTAAAAGTGAAATCACAGAATAAGCCAAAATGATACAAACCGATGAACATTAAGAAGAAAGAACACGATACCATACTTCTTGATGCTTGAAGATAAATCTTTATTGCAAAAGAGTGTTTACAAGGTGCATCCAAAGCACTCCTAAACAAATGACGAATAAAGCCCTAGATTAAATAGCAAAAGGCTAAACCCTAATTTTTCTCTTTTCTTCAATGTATGTTTCGCTCTCCCCTCTAGTCTATTTATAACCCCTCATGGCTGCCACCATAAGTCACGAAATTAACAACTCTTAGAACCCTAATCCAACTAGGAATCCATACCTCTTATGAATCCTCAAATCCTAACTCCTTCTGAATTTTTCTCTCTTTTTATATCTGCACACATCCCAAGTATGCTATATAGAAACCTTCCATATTCGTACACATCCTGCGTATGCCATATGAAAACCTCATCTTCATGTGTAGTATCATCTAGTCTGAGCATCCCGCATAACATCCTCGACCGTTCTAAACCTCAGCTCCTCCCCGAGCCTAGTTTCAATCCCGTCATCAACCACGACTCACCCTCAAGCAATACCTACACATGAACAAACCAAGAAACCCTTTTCCTGAGCACAAGTTTTTTCCAACTTGACTCAATCAGTCGATTCAATCATAAATAAAGAGTATTTATGGACCAAATAATTTAAGCATATGATCCGACTCAAACAACAAAAATCCAAGTGATCCAAAATCCCGAGTGCTGAATTCTCTTGAGAGCTGAATTCTCTCAAGGGCTGAATTCTCTTGAGGGCTAAATTTTCTCAAGAGCTGAATTTCCTGAGTGCTAAAAGCTAAATGCCCGACAAAAGTGCTCGATAGACCAAAGTGCCCAACCATTCAAACCAATCAAAACCAATTTGTGCATCACATATCAACATCAAACCAATTTGTTCATCACTTATTAATGATCATACACATGATTTTATAGGATACACACTGGAACCTCTTCCGGTACTACTTCATCCTCCGTTAGGTAGCGGGATCCAAGGTAGTCGTTGGCATCATGCTCTAGTTCTGTGGTGATAGGTCAACGGAGTACTTGGAGATGCCAATAACCACCTCGAACAAGGGGTGACGAACTGAGTGGTTCTACGGCATGAACCACTCGCTGGCCATCCAGGCTGCGATCACCTAGAAGCCAGAGACCTCCACCAGTTTGGGAAACCAAGGCTCATCATCCGAGGAGGACCAGGTCTAGGAGCTGGATGAGCTGGTGAAGAACCTCTAGAGCAGTGGGCTAATCGGGGTCGGGGTTGCCGCATGCTTTCTATTGCGGCACATGTTCCCGTTGTAGCTCCGGGCGACGCTGGCCTATGACCTGTTCAGGCCATTTGACCCGAATGATCCATCGACTGAGTGGATGCCTCAGGCGAAGGTCATGAAGTACCTCAACACCTTCTTCACCAGGAAGCCTTGCTTTCTGGCCAAACTTGGTATTCGCACTGATGCTTGACCACCCACGTGGTGTGATGCGTCCTAGCCATAGGGTCATGTGGCATACATCTCGTAGGCACTGCTCTCCGAGCATCCTATGGGGGTCGACCCACGTCACTGCTTGCCACCTCGAGGTGGCTCCAGGTCACCTCTTCCTCTTCGGAAGAGGAAGGGGGAGGAATTTGGTGGGACGAGCAAGTGCTCGAGGCCTGTCAAGGTCAGGAAGGGCGGAGCCCCTATGCTCAGGAGGGGACGCTTGATCCTAGACACGGAGGAGTCTAAGAGGGAGGAGGACACCGAGATCTCTACTGCTGCGCTGGCCCCTCCTTGTCCTCCTCCGGTGAAGGCAACAAAGCGCTGGATCGATAGCATCTTCCATCTGGAGTCGAGGTGAGTCTCGTGCCATGCGCATGTAGTTGCTTCTATGCCTCTATTAGTTCCTAATATTGCGACTTGTAGGGTGGCCAGAGTCACACTTCTGTTGGGGCCATCAGTGGAGCTGCCTCCATCGGTAGAAGGGTTGATTGCCATGGGCACCGTCGATCCCTCGACTATAGGGACGACGATCAGTTGTGGTGCTGCACAAGTCATGGTGCTTGAGGCAGAGGTCACCGACCCCTCAGGGGTGATCGCTGCGATTATCTTGCCACTCTCTAATGGTGGTGGGTGATCCCAAGCCTTTGGTGGGCCCAGATGCCCTCCGTGTGGTGGCAGGAGCCCCTGGGCCAGCTCTTGGCCCATCAATAAATGAGGCCTCCGCCCTGCTATCTAGGCTTTCCAAGGTAAGCCCCCTTGTCTTACGATGATCTTTCTTTTTCCTGCATCATCATTTATTGACTATTGGGTCCTTGGCTGAAGTTGCTCCACGAGCGATGGGTGTCGTACATGGACCGGGTGGTGGCCCTCGATGCTGAGGTCGAGTCACTCAAGCATGGGCGGGCTAACCTCTTGGTGAGGAATAAGGAGCTGATGTGGAGGGGCACCAAGGCAGAGGCCATGGCGAACTCTGTGATGGTGGCGGCTGATGACGCCACCAGGATGGCCGAGGAGGCTGATCACTGAGAGGTGGCTACCAAAGCTACTACCGAAGTAGCCAAGGCCACTACTAAAGTGGTGAAGGAGGCAGAGGGGAACCTCTAGGCCACTTATGAGAGGATGAAGGCATC
>KE371887.1:0-14433 GCA_000418225.1 Zizania latifolia
GGCCGGCGGCGTCGGTGGACTGGAAGTGCGGCGCCCCTGGGATTGGAAGTGCGGCGCCCCTGGGAGCCTGGAACTGGACCGGAGTGCTAGGGTTTCATAGCTGAAAGTTATGGGCCTCGCACGCGCTGGAAAAGATGGGCCGGCTGCCAAGAGGGAAGCAGAATGAGGCCCAACCTTAGGTAGGCTGGGCCTAAGAGTGGGGCTGGGCCCATTACTATTTAAAAAATCTGGAAAATATAGGGGTATTATAAGGGAAATTTTTTCTTGGGCCTGGGGCTGAAGCCCAAGGCGCCTCAGGCCCAGTTCTGCCCCTGGATCCTTACAACTTGAGACGCCGACTTGCCTGTAACAGATCACATGACCATCCTAGACCTGATCCAAAGTAAAACAGGAGCTAATTATCCTGGGTCATAAGGGCAAGGAGATGATTAACTCCTCTAGCCCCTGCCAACCTCCAGTAGATAGTAGATTAGCTCTTCAGCAAAGAATTCCAAGACTCTGGTAACATTGGGACTGATACCATTAAACAGTAAGCACAATTGTTTCGGTGTATCTAGATTGACCAAACTCCCAATATGACAACAGAGTTGAAGCCTTTATAAATTTGATTGTGCACATAATTACTACTTCTTGACCGCCAGTCATCAAAGGAGTTTTCATTTGCCTAGGGAGCCAGGTTTTCTATTCCAAATTTTTTAAGGACTCTGTACCACACCTGTCGAGCAAAGACACATGTGCACATCAAGTGATCAATTGTCTCCACTCCTTGATCACATAGGGGACAATGTTCAGGATGAGGCAGCCCCTTTTTTTCCAGCCGGTCGGCTGTCCAACATTTGTTGTGAGCCACTAGCCATATGAAGAATTTGCACTTCCCTGGAGTCCAACATTTCCAAATTCTATTTCTTGGCTTGAATTGGATGGCTCCAACAAACATCCCTTTGTAGGCTGATTTAGCATAGTACATTCCATTGGCAGCAAGACACCATATATGAGCATCATCCACTTCCTCCTGCCATTCTATATCAGAAACAAGGTCCCACATTTTGAAGTACTCAGAGATTACGGCCATAGTGAGGGCCCCTTGAATATCAGAGATCCATTAGCATTTTCCATGGCCTCAAAAACAGTTCTTCTATTTGCCCTTCTCTTATTTACTGCCCCACAGAGATTTGGCACAAGCTGTTCTAAACTTTGACCTTGCAGCCATCTATCCTTCCAAAACAGAGTGTTTCTTCCATTACCTATAACAGTAGAATTCTATTTATATTTTAAGACCGTGGGATCCTATGTTAGGTATTTAAACATTGAAGTTGGGGTTATTTTGTTTGAGCAGTACTTTGATGGATATATTGATACTTCTGTTAACAAAGTGTCCATTCCTTTTCCAGATAACTTGGTGTTGTCAATATAAATACAGTTACTTGCTAACAACAGAAAATTGTATGTATTTGACTTTTTGTAGAGAAATTCTCTCTGTGGACTAAAAGCGCGTCATGTCATATACCTAATTTTCTTGTCTATGATTAAACATTTTATTCATGATCTAGGCATTCGATTGGATGGTGTAGCAAACACTGCTATGGTAGAACTTGGTGATGTGCAACTGGCTGGTCATTTTGCAGACAAAAGGTTCTCTAAACAGCCATTTTTCCGTAATGGTATGTCAAGTCCACAACTCCACATGCCTTGTTAATCATAACAAGCAGGTGCTATCAGTGCAAGTGCAGCAAATCCACCATGGACATGTTTATTTTGGTCACTCGCAGCTGTTACATAGTTTTGTCAAAATGATTAGGGACACTCATATTAGATTAAATTAGGTCACAAAGGATAACTCACATGAATTTGCTGCTGGAAATTACTGTGATATCTAAAGAGGAGTATTCAATATTATTGGCAGGGTTCACTATTTATGACTAAGAAATAAGGGGCTTTTCTATGTGATGAATATTTTCAAAATGTTTGCACTAAATTTTAAATGCTAGTTTTTCTGTAGTCGGAACAAAGCCTTCTTTATGTTATATGCACTTTACTCTATATCTGTTCATCACATGCAGGTCTACCAACTCTTGTTGCATATCCTACTGACTGCAGAAGACCATCCTGTTACATGAGGTGACTATTCTTGTCAAAGTATTAATTTAGATAAATACTAAGAGTGTGACCACTCTATTCCTTTTTTTGCTTTTGCACAATGAAACCTTATGTATTGGCTGTCTTATTTTCTACTTTTGAATGGCTTGTTCTTTTCCATCCATTATACAGACAGGGGATTTATGTTTGTAATCAATATAACTTTGTGTCTTATCCTAGGTACCCAGGTGAGCTTTATGTGGATTCTGTTGTTGACTGGGTTGCAACGTCAGTTGTTGTTTTACCTCGTATCTTGTACTATTCGAAGGAGACATTGGTGAGGTTTATAATTGGTTCTATTTATTTAATTGTCCCTTTTGTGATTGTTCTGAAGAATCATACTAAGTCATAACAGCTTATTGTTGTATAAACTGCATACTTTCTTAATTGAGTCCATCCAACTGTTGAGTTTGCAATTAAGATTAATGTGACCTACTAGATGTTGCAAATAAAATTGCCTTCGTTGTTCCTTTTCAAGAAATCTTCTTTTATTATGCTAGTCATATTATTATTATCCAGTTCTTTCCCCAGTTCTAGTTTCATTAGCTGAAGTTTTATCTTTGATTCTTTTCCCTTGTCAGTGGAATTCATGAACCAGTTTCTTGTTCACTTGTTCATTTGTATAGTGATTCCTTATGACATCATGTCTTGATTTAATGTTCATGATCCTAACCTGCTTGCTGAAGTATATAACCATGTATATACTCCATGCGTTATTCATGTTGCATTGTTTGTTAGATAGGCTTTTATCTGAGAGGGACTATGTTTATAACCCAGCTGATATCATTTTCAGGGACCCCAATTCATTGGAAAGAGTGCCCATCATAAGGTACTGTGGCATACACTGGTGCACCTATAGCTATGCCTTATGGAATCACTTATGTCATTATCTGTATACTGCACCTGAAAAGTATGCATAATATATCTCTTGGTGGAAGTGAAACACACAATATTGAGAAACACATTTTGCAGGGATTCATGTACTTTTTTCCCTATCACAGTTATTCTTACCATCTTTTGCATGTGTTACATAGGTCAAGGTTATATTTTTTTCAAGTACTGGGGAACGTGCTGCTCCATTCCTTCGCCAAGCTGCCCAAGAGTATTCGACCTATGCATCATTTGCATTTGTCTTATGGAAAGAAGATGAATCCCAGATTTGGTGGAATTCGTATGTTCTTTATGTACTACTTGCTGTTATTCCTTAATCCTTATCCATGCCTTTATTGGTATTAATATGCTACATTGAGTATTATAATTGCTAGCGGTAGCTGATAATTTTATATTGAATACGTTATACATGTTTTAATAAGCAAATATGAAAATTTCTTCAGTTCATACAGGATAATTTAAAACTATCTATCATTTTAACCTCCTCCATCTAACACTGTTATTAAGTTAAAAGCTATGAATTGCACCTTTTAGATCTTTGTTCGCTGCAGCTTCATATATTTATATTAATGGTAGATTGGTAGTCATAAATACTGGTACTAGCTGATATAATGATTCTCATATTAATTGCTGGTGAGCTGGTCTACATGGATTGCATGGATAAACTTAATTGTTTTTGTTATCTGTAAACTTTCCCTTCTGCTATCTTGTTATTGTTCAGTGAACGTTATTCATATATTTGATCTGCTTCCTGTTGTAATATGTATATTTGATCTGCTTCCTGTTGTAATATGTTCATATCTTGTCACTTGTGATGATACATTCAGTCAAAACTCAAAAGTTCGATAGAAAAGCCTCAAGTCAGTTTTGGTCCGAATTTGACTGTTCAGATTATTTAGTTGAGACATTGTTTCCTAATCCTTTGCCCTTATAAACAGTTCCTACTGATACCAACATGCTTAGATTTTGGATGTCTGAAATTTGAAGTTTCTAAGCACCAAAACTAACTCTTTCAGGCAGCTATAAAGCTCCTTTACAGAGAGGAAATGTTAGCTATCTGAAACACCACATGCTGAAATCATTGATGGTAGCTACCTAGGGTACAAAAGACATGATTTCCAAATCAATGAGCATTTTCAGTGAACAAAAATATCTCTATCTGTCAAAGTGTCAATGCACACCATTGAATTATTACGATGAATTCTTGTTTATTAGTGTTTTCTTGTCTCTTCCGAAATAGGTTAGGAGTGGAATCAGCTCCATCGCTTGTTTTCTTGAAAGGAGCAGGTGCCAAGCCTGTTGTATACCATGGCAAGCTTCCTTTCCCTATGCAGCTCTTTTGTTATAGGGTTTTCTGTAGTGTGGAGTTGTAGGCTTATTATTTATTCCCTCTATTTCAGGAACTTTTACCAAGTCAGAGTTCACAAAAATAATGGAGGAGCATAAGCACCAAGGTATTGTTAAACTGAAGTCTGAATCAGCAATATACCAAATTGTCATGCTACCGTTACAATGTCATTTCATTATTTAAAGAGAATATGTGCTCTCTTCAATACAATCTTTTCTTGTTTAGAACTTCGACAGCTAAGAAGCGATACATCTTTGGAACTGGGTTGTGATGCTAGAGGTCATTCACGTGCTGGAAATGATATGATGGTTTGGTATTGTGTAGTCATTGCTGGTCGTCCTGGTGTAGAGCTAAGTAAAAGGAGACAAGTATGTTTCTATAGTTGGTGGGGGTTTATATACCGAAGACATTTATTTGATATTTCATTATTAGCTTGTCAATTTATGTTGCTTTCGCAATTTGGAACTTCATTAGATTTTGCGGAAGGCCCAAGACCAACTATTTAGTGATGCCGATTCAAGTACTGCTGGGGATGTGGACAATTCAGTTGAGGTGTCAAGTGCTGCAACTGCCTTAAAAGATGACAGGTTGACCTTTGTTTGGTTAGATGGAGAAGTGCAGAAGGTAAGCTGCTTCACATTCTGACATCAATTTTTTACTGACAACTGTTTTTTGAGCTTGTGTGCTGGATTTGCTGTTCGATGATATGATCCCCTCAAGGCTGCATGAACTTTAAAAGATTAGTTCATATTATTGTTCCTGCACTCATTCAATGAATAGTCAATAGTCCTTTGACAGAAAAAGAGGAAACCCCTGAGGAAAATTTACCAGTACCACTAACTGTCAGATACTATATTTGGTCTATTTTTCCTGAACTAGTTCAAGGATTTTTTAAAAGTGTTTCATAGATTTTACTCACCTAATATCCAGGTCACATACCATTATACCACTACATTACCACCTTACAATCTAGAATGCTAACCCCTAATGGGTACATCAGCACTCCACCTCATTTTTAGAAGGAATGTCACGCAAAATGGGTTGTATGGACCATGGGTATGTCCTGCACTGCATACCCGTCTGTCATCATGATTAATATCTTTTGAAAGGTATATAAGGTATCTTTGCAAGTGCTTTTTAGTCATGAATCCTGGAAGAAGTGTTTTCTGCCAAGTGAAATATCCCCATGTCATGGGTGTTGGGCTAGGGCCAAGCAGCCATGGGAACAGCACCCGCGCGGGTACTGTAGCGTGAACAGTACCCGCGGGGCACTGTAGCAAATTAGGGGTAAAGGGTTATCTTTAGGAATTATATTGTTAGGAGTCCTAATCTGCATAATGTGGAATGTCTATAAAACAAATGGTGATGTTCTTTGTCCACGATTCCCATGTACATCACTGGAACCATAGTGACTGAAACATTTTAGACCTTAGCTTCAGCAAATGGCTGAGACCTGTCTTTCTCAATAATTAACGAGTCTTTGTTAAACAATGTGGTACCTGACTATATGTTGTTTGCCTTCTATTTGTTTCTAAATTCGGATAATAATACATGTTTTCCAGAAATTTTGTGCCTTCTACCTTGCGAATGATTACAGTGGAGCCTGTGGTCCTGGAGGCTTTGGAGATGAAAATGATAAATCTGAACTGTTTATCATTCGTTTCCAAAGAAATGCAACATATGAGGCATTGAAAGCTGGGAAAACAAATAATCTTATAGAGACTCTCCAAGGACACCATACTACCGATGCCTCCCAGCTAGTGGCAAGGTATAATGGTCCGGACGAAATACAAGAGGTGAGCATTCTAATGATTTGATGAAACATAGTATATCTGTTTTATTTTACTATTGTAATCAGGTTATGTCACACTGCTTAACAGAAAAATATAAATACATTATTGACTTGGTAGCTCTTCACTAATCTGGCAGATAAACAAGTGGATCTCTCAGATCATTAAAGATGGAGATACTAGGGAAATACCTTACTTTGTAAGTCTCTTAAAGCATTGCAATGGATATTTAAACAAATCTTTGTGCTTCCTTTTAAACAGTCTCTAGCATGCCTCCTTAAGTTAAAGAATCATTCTGAATTCTCTCTAGCATGTCTCCTTAATTAAAAGGGGAAACAATTTGACATGAATAATTAACTTCTGCTGTAACTTGAGCAGGAATATCATAGATAGCTTAGCCAGCTGCTAGACTTATTCATACTTGATCCAATCTTTATGCATTGTATGTGTGCACTGCTTTACCTAACATGACAATTTGGTGTAATTTGATCAATACTACTTGCCTCTAAGCTTTATTATATTATTAGTATTCCTTGTATCTATCTGAGCTTATCCCAAATTTAGTTTTTTGGCACCAAATGTAGAGTTCACCATGTCACTGATGAATGAATATATACTCAATTTATTTTCAACATTGGCAACTAGGTTTCAGTGCTTTTGTGTGGTGTTTTTTTCCTCTATGTATAGACTTCAAAGGTACCAGATCTTGTGCCTGAGGAAACAAGTAAGGAATGGCTAAGAAGTACGAAAAGTATCCGTTCAGCTGGGAACAGTCTAAAAGAGAGGATTCAGAACAGTGGAATTCATTTCAGAGATTACCTGACCGACCCAAGGATAGGTCCAGCTTTGCTTATGTCTGGGTGCATTTCATTGGGAATAATATGGCTCAAGAACAGCCAACCAACTCGGACTACTCCGCAGGTAAGTGCATATTGAATGTACCGACTCAAATGAGTACCTGTTTGGATTATATTTACCGGTTAAATTTAAAACAACCATTTGCTATATCAGCTTAGCTATCATTTGTTTTGTCAAGCCAATTATAGGTAAATGACAGGGCACTTTTCCATAAACTATTGAACCGATCCCTCCTCTCCGTAAGAAACAAGTATCCCCTGTTCTATGGCATGTAGTAAATTTTAAGACAAATCAGAACAAATTAATTATTTGACACTCTCAAGATAAGATAACCCTCTTGATTATATTGTGACTCCATAACAATGACATGTGTGACTATCTACGTCAATGATACATGGGTTAGCATGGTAAAAAATCAAATCTACTTATTGGTAATAGCAAACTATCAAATCTCTTGGCTGTAAGTTTTTTTGGGGGGGTCTTCACCCAGGAATGTGTCCAGAGTCCAGACTGGATCGTTCTCTTGGAAATTGTAACTAGCTGTCTACATGGGCGATCCTAAATTCTTGTGGCTTGCAGGATGAAGCTCCTTCTAAAGACAAGAAGGCCAAGAGGCGCCGTCCAAAGCTTAGCACGTCATTGTTTGGCCAGCCCACGGAGACGGAGTGTACCACTGAGCCTGAACCCAGAGATGCTCGACAGTGGGAGATGACCGACTCTGATTCGGACTAGTGAGTTAAACCCTGTATAATTCATCGATACGACTTAGATAAAATGCTGATGCCAACAATCTCTGAAAAAAAAATCATCGACCAAACTCATCTTTCCGTTCCTTAATGTATCTACCAAACGGCTTGGAAGCCGACAAGCCTGATATCCTAAGATGTTTCACTATGGAATACTCTTTTTGGTTGTCAATTGCAGGAACTGTGAAAGGACATCACAATTTCGATCCCTCTTCAGTCGATGATTCTTTCCTTTTTCTTAATTTAAAGCTTGGAACAGAACATAAGCCGACATACATTCAGACTCGATATAAACTTCTGTCTTACCGGTGACTGTCGGGCAACCTAATTGTGCTGAAATACATCACATCAGCCATCTTAATTACTTTTTCTCGAGGGTGTAAAAACGACATGTACAGTGCTTAACACAATAAAACTACTACTGGAGAAGTTCTTATTCTAAATTTGGAGAAGTGCTTGAGCCTTGAGTTATACTCTCTGATTAAGTTGCTGTGTATAAGAATTTAGAAATCAAAATCAATGTAAATGATTAGAGAGAGGGATATTATTTATTTGATAAGAGCAAACATAAAAAAGATAAAATGTTTGGAAGTTCAAAAAAATTATATTTGAAACTGAGAGAATAATAGATGGATTTTTATAATTTGAATGGCGCTCGATGATTCGGCCATGTTTCCATGTAATTTGTGCATAATTTGGCGATGCATACGAAATTCTCCATCGCAAATCCACAGTTGGAAGCTACTTACTCTTTCAACTTTAATCACTTTGACGTTATTAGCAACCTGCAAGTAACCACGGCCACCTCCCTCCTCTCCCAATAGAAATAAGCCACGCGAGCAAGCGCACGTCAAGCCCACCGCCCCCGTGACGACCTTGCCGCGCTACCCCTCCGATCTCCGGCCATGGCTTTGCGGCGCCCCGGATCGGCTGCAACCAGATCGGTGCCCTTGCGGGCGCTGCTCTTCCTGGCCATTCTCTTCTCGGTCTCGCCGTCGGCGCGCGCCCTCCGGTTCGACCTCGAGTCCGGCCACACCAAGTGCATCTCCGACGAGATCAAGGTCGGCTCCATGGCCGTAGGGAAGTACCACGTCGTCGGCCCCGACCCCAGCTCGCCCGACTCCCAGTCCCAGCTCCCCGACTCCCACCGCGTCTCCCTCAGGGTAAGCAAGCGTCGTCGTGAAGCGAACCGCGACTGCGATTAGGTCGGATAATCGGATTAGCCATGGAGGATGTGGTTATTTGGGCGATTGGGTTGGTTCGACGCTGATGCCGATGCCTACTGGGTGGATGATCCGTGCAGGTGACGTCGCCGTACGGGAACAGCATGCACTACGCGGAGAACGTGCCGTCCGGGCACTTCGCCTTCACGGCGGTGGAGGCGGGCGACTACCTGGCCTGCTTCTGGGCGCCCGACCACAAGCCGCCCGTCTCCATCGCGTTCGAGTTCGACTGGAGGAGCGGCGTCGCAGCCAAGGACTGGCCCAACGTCGCCAAAAAGGGGCAGCTCGATGTGAGTACTCCTCTTCGCCTTCCGCGTTCATGCTTCGTTTTTCTGCTCAATTCCTAACCAATCAAACGTTTGCCATGGTTGGATTTTCATGTAATTTTGGCATGGAGCCAACATATCGTGCCTAGATTTTTACATTTTCGAGCTATTGGAATACTGAAAATAAGCCAAAAAAATGCTCGTGGTGCTTATGAGAATCTGGATACGGAACTAAGGATGGAAATTTTACCCATGGGTCCAGGTACCCGTGGGTATCCGACTTGACAGGCATGAGTTTGGGTTCAAATTTGCGCCCACGCTTGTTTTCATTGTGTTGAACCCGTGGGTTTCCCGTCGGGTTTCGGGTATCCGATGGGTTTAGGCATGGGTTTGGTTTTAAACCTGTGGATTTCACGGGTTTGCTTCGTGGGTGGGTTTTTTCCAAAACCTATGGGTTTCAGACCTGTTACCATCCCTATACCGAACCCTTGTCCTCATGTAATTTCAGATGCTTATTGGCAGTTAATTGTAGAATTGCTACTTTGTTGAGCAATCTGTTTTGTCAGGTGGTAGATTGATCTATGGGCATGACCCAGACTGCTTGAAGTCTGAATGTGGGCTTGGATTTTATATATATCTAAATGGTTTTGGAATTTGAATGTTTTTTTTTACTGTGTAAGCATACTGGCCAGTTCTTGCTATTGTTCAGTTGGATAAATGAGGAAATGACAGATGAGCAGTAGTCAATAAGTCACTTTTACTGAGGAAATGGATTTGTTGATTTGGATCTGCATGTACTTGCATAAGTTTTAGTGGCATACATAAAAGTATTCAGGGACTATTAGAGATGATCTACAATTAGCTTGAACTTCCAATGCTTTTGACATACCACCGATATAAAGTTACTTTAGTTCATAGGAGTTTCACAATATTTGGAATAGAATGTGAAAAGGGAGACTAAATGGTTGCTTTGTCTTGGTCTCTCAGAAATCAGAATTGGGTGCTCAAGTATCTTATCTAACCATCTAGGAAGTAGAACTGTGCATTGACCAAGCATTGATAATAAATTGGGTGTCAGCTAGTGTTGGCTTATGACCAGCATCAGGTTCAGCGTTAGCCCTGCGAACACTTTGTCCCCAAACATGTCTGATTTTGTGAGAACTGCCTGTGTATGAACTGGTTGCTTATAGCAATGCTACTACATAGCCATGTTATTTGGCGGAGCACCGGTACCTTGTGATGGAGTGTTAGATTTTCATTGTAGCTTATAGTTGACGATCAAAATAATTTTGTATATATATATATATGTTCATTTGTTGCAGATGATGGAGACGGAGTTGAAGAAGCTAGAGGATACCATCAAATCAATCCATGAGGAAATGTTTTATCTACGTGAAAGGTACATGCCAGTATCTAACATTAGTGGCAGTGGTTGTGTGTAATTTTGTATGGCAATTCCGAAATCATATTTCTGACATGCCCATCTGTCCAGGGAGGAGGAAATGCAGAACTTGAACAGGCAAACAAACTCAAGAATGGCCTGGCTTGGGTTCCTCTCACTTGGAATCTGCCTATCCATCGCGGGACTGCAGCTGTGGCATTTGAAGACCTTTTTCGAGAGAAAGAAGCTCCTGTAGATTTTGTCTCAAAACAACATACTGCAGCACGAAACGGCTAGGTGTACTTTTTGTGTCAAACTGTTAATCTTTGTCGCTGAGCGATTGCTATGACCCCTTGTAAGAAACGGCGCCTATCATACTTTAGAAATGGTTTAGCTGTGCACCTAGCTTGTTCAGTCCAAACAGTTGTATAATGCCTTCAGGTTGATGACTTGTCCCAGTTGCTTGCTTGCTTGTTCTCTGCTTGAACGTTACCGAGGACTTGTAGGGTCGTTTGGATTAAGAACGTGGTGGGATGGGCTAGAACCATCCTCGATTCTGTGGGATGGGTGATTTGATTCTTTGTTTAGGAGATAGGATGGGATAAGCCTATAGATGGTCATATGGGCTGGTACAAGGCACGAGGATTTTGGCCAGTCTAGTTTGGCACGACTCGTCTTTCATCGGGTTGGGTCAGCTTGGCATGAAGCACCAGGCTTGTTTAGGTCGAGGGGTTAGTCCGTGAGCTAGCATAACATGAATTGATGTTAACGGTAGACACGATGTCGACCTGATACCAGGAACGGCCTAGCAAAATACCCTAAGCCCTAGCCTATCTGCTAACTCACGGCCTTGCCCATATATATACCGGCCACTTCTCACTTCCCCTTCGACCCTCCTCACCTAGCGGCTAAACCTAACCCTACTGACTACCGCAGCGTAGGTGGCAGCGTGGCGTAGATCTGAGCTCCGGCCTTCGTCGATAGTCCCTAGTCTCTCTAGTCCGATCATCGTCGGCAGTCCCTAGCCTCCGAGTTTCGACCATCGCCGTCGGCAGTCCCTAGCCTCTGAGACTCTGAGTTCCAACTGCCACCGGCAGTCCCTAGCCTGTCTAGTCCTCTCCGGTCGGACACCTCCTCCTCGATCCGTCGCGGCCCCTCACCTCGACGATGACCTGATGACCCTGAGACCCTCTCACCGACGGATCTTGTTGTCGCCCCTTCCTTGATCTGCCATGGCTCCTCCCCTTGGCGACAGCCCTCTCACCGAGTGATTGGTCTCACAACCCCTCTCCTCGGCAGGCGGTGACCCTCTCGCCGATGGATCTCGCCATTACCCCTCCCCTCGGTCGCGCTTATGAAGATTCTTAGTGATAGCTATTCATTTTTCATTGTTTGCCCTATGATGAAAATAAAACTGCTTCAAAAATCAAAATGCATACGATGGGCCATGAGCCCATCGGGCTATCATGTTTTTGGACCGGTCCGACCTGATTTTAGTTTCAATTAGACCATGCCTAGGCCAAGATCTTGGCTCATAGGCTAACACGACATGACCCGATGACACAGTCAGACTATACCAGCTTGACATGAATTAAGTTAAACCAACCTCGTACCCGAGCTAGGCCGGGCAGCCCATATAACCATGAGCCTCGTTTTTCCACCTAGGTCTATCTATCCTACTCTTCTTTCAACCAAACTCTAGCTGATGTCTTCTTTTGTTGGCACATTGGCAATCTAAAAAGTTGGAGATCAGCCGATATCTGGGGCCTGTCAGATCGTACATGGCACTCTTCAGAAAAGTCTGTTTTTTCCAGTTCCATTTACCTACTGCATCAAATTTTCATTCTACAGATTCTAAAGCAGTGTATAATCAGAGCATACGACTAAAATATATTTCGCCTTACAAAGTTAACAGAAAATTACCTTCCTTCCCCCACAACAAATAAGTGCTCTTAACAGATTACATGACAAAATTCATTTCCTGTAGAAACTGAAGCGATTGTCAATAGACATCTGATGCTCTGAGAAAGGGAAAAGGTGTATGAAACTGTGATGTAATAAACATTGGAATATAAAGCCGAGAAGCACCATGTGGATCTAATAACAAGAAAGGTTCAAACAAAAAAAAAGGACATCTGCTTTAGCAGAAATTGTAGCAAATTAAACCAGCATGCCGTTTTCATTCGACCCTTTTTTCATTCAACAAAATGTCAGGCCTCCCATGAAAACCTCACTCGTGACACCACACGCAGTGGCAATCGCTTGTGACGAATAGGAATAAAGCTACTGGGAGAACAAATGCCAGTGGTGGTCGTGAGACCCTAAGAAATCTTTGATCCTCTCAAGCCTCTTGAGGATCTCTAGGAAAGATGGTCTCAGATGGATATCACCAGACCAACATAGCTCAGTTAATCTGCAATGAGGAAATCCATGTTAAATAAAAGCACACAACTCACAAGAGACTAGTTCAAGTAGACGTGGCTGGTAGCATGTTTCAGGATTTTGTTTAGCTTGTACGTACTCCTTCAAGTCACTAGTATATCCCTTCGATCGGAAGGCTGGGCGATGCCCGTCTGCCACATACTTAGCAGCTTCATAAGGTTCATAGTTGGAGAAAGGTGGATCCCCTTCAAGCATCTACAATCAGAGGGAACATTCCTTGTCATCCAGAATATAACTGATCACATCATATAACACGCTGTTTGCTTGTAAGTTTAGGTGACAAAACTACCTCATAAAGTATCATGCCGAAAGAGAAGATATCAACTTTTTTGTCATATTTCCGGTGTTTGAACACTTCAGGAGCCATGTACCGGTCTGTGTGTAGAGGAATAAAAACAAGTTATCAGGATGAATTAGAAAGAAGAGATACAAGGACAGATGGTATAAAATCCTGAACACTTACAGCTTCCGGTCTCCCCAGTCATCTTGTACACATCATTGGCGTGCTGGGCTTTGATAATCTTGCTAAGACCAAAATCTCCCACTTTCAAGTGGTTGGCAGCAGAATTTACCAGAAGAATGTTTCTGGATGTTGACAATAGATTAGAGTAGACCATCCCAGAAATCTTTGCATTAGCAAAACTAAATAATTCAACAGACCTTGGTTTTAAGTCCCGATGAATAATAACATTAGGTTCATTATGAAGATATGCCATGCCCCTGCAAATAATAATTAATTAAGGAAAAGGTACACATAAATCATCATAACGTCTAAGAAATACAAAATAAATCACATGATCAATTATGTTAGAACCCATTAAGGGTAGTGCATGATGGTTCAATGATGTTATTGTGGTAGCAGTAGCACTATAACTATAAAATATTATGATGAAACCCTCATCTCAAGCTGAGCTTTTAGTATAATCAGTTCAAATGGATCTAACAGACCACTGATTCATGTGATACTCTAATTGATACTTGGATGTCAGGAAACTGTGTTTAAAGCAGAATTAGTGTTACTCTCGTTAGCCAGTATCCAAAGATGAATGCCTGGAATGCAAGAGAATTATCAAGGATAGATTTTTTTTATAACCATGGTTCAAGTGCATAACTATAAATATCAATCATAGTCATGAAGCTGAGAATACCTTGCAATGTCTAATGCAAAGTTAACAGCAGCAGATGAGACAAGTGCACCTTTCTCCTTCAGGTATTGATGAAGATCACCCTGGAAAACACATTTGAACTCAACATTAGCAAGTATTTGAAATAGTCCAAATGACAAGAAATTATTACAAAAGAAATACGCACTCCTCGTAAAAACTCAGTAACTAGCATTAAAGGCTTGGTTT
>KE371887.1:14603-56829 GCA_000418225.1 Zizania latifolia
TGAACAAAAAAATATTTAACCACAATACATGCAAAGTCTTCTATTCACTTCTTGACCAAAAATTAGTTAGCCACAATACATGCAAAATTCTTGTTCTAGTTATTTAGCTCCAATACTCTAGAAACTGGCAAATAGCCAAATATATTAAATTGTGTGAGTATTAGTGATTAAGTGGATATAGTTTACTTACATCACCAGTCTGTCATCTGATAGAGATGGAAGAATGCGCTTGACAGCAATAGGTGTTCCTCGCCAATTGGCTTTCAGAATTTCACCAAAAGATCCCTGCAGTAGTTTAGCAATTAGCATGTTTAACTCAACATAGCACAATATAAAATGGACCAAAAGATGGAGTACAGCACATGGTTACAGTGCAATAGATATGTTCATGAACTTCCTAGTACGTAAGTTTTTTTTCCATTTTGTTAGTTAAAACAGCTAAAACGATTTTTTGTAGCTTCAAGTCATGCTTAACATGTGTTAATATCTGCTTATGCATACCATGCAAGGAAATCTGTCTCAATAGGTGAATTCAAAAGGCTAAGGTACAGTACCCCTGAATCTCATTTGGCAAAATATAGAGATAATAAGACAGTATAAGGGATATAATTAAAAAGGTTGATTTGTCTCTTCTAACTAATTTGAGAAAACGAACACGCATCTGAACATTTTAGGGTAAAATAGCTCCATCCAACTCATTGAAGTAAGAACAAACCAAAAGCACACCTGTTGAAACTTCAATATGCTAGTGATTAACATTTCTAACCATGAAAACTGAAAGTCCATCAGCTGATTAACAGCTAATATAACAGCAGGTTTTGAAAACACAATTATCTCTATTTGCACAACATCTAAAAAGCTTGTGATCATCTAGTAATCAACTTAAAATAATTGTATGGGTAATATGATAATATCAGCTGCCAGCCTGCCACTACTTATTATGGATAACCGAGTTCAGTATGGCCTTGATAACAATGGTCATGTTTAACTAGTGCTTCAATCACATAGGCATTATCAAAGATTTGGCAAGAAAGTAGGATATACTTGGGAATGTGATACCTTTCCAATGATAACAGCTTTTGCGAAATCCAATTCAAGAGGGTCAATCTCCCAGTCAACCTTGTTTGTTAGGGGTGGCGGAATTGTCTTTGGTTCAAAATGGCTTCCAGTTTTTCCCTACAGGAAAGTAAAATCAGAGAAACCCAACATAAGAGCATGATATCATGCTGCATTGATCAAGAAGCATAAAGTGGTTAATTAGAAAGCTCTAGCCTCAACAGAAGATTTATTTCAACCGCATAGAGCATAACTTATGTAGCTGTGCTCAAGGTGCACCAAAATTACACATTAAAAGAAAACATACAAATAACTCTAAAACCCATCTATGGCATATGTAGTATGATCTCCAGAAAGAAAACAGTACCAGGACTTTGATTGACAATGACAAATTTGTCGAACATACTGCAATTGGTAACTGATGCCTATGTGTAAAGCACCACCATAGCTGAATCATCCATTGCTAACTGCCTAACTCATCTAACAATTTGTCAAAAATACCACTAGCACATCCAAATACTCCACTCCTACATCTAATAACAATGTTTGGGACCATGTGCCTGGAGCCCTGGATACAATCTTGTAAACATTATGCCGAGAACAGCTGCAGAGCAGTATATAGGGAACTCACCCACTAATTCCATAACATAGAGTGACTGGTGGAATCGGAATACCTGGTGTTCAAATTAGAAATTTAGTAATGTTGAGCTAGTGGTTAAACCTAAACTCCCCTACTACTTTGCAAGGCAATAACCGAGACAATCTCTTAAACTGAGCTCAAGTCAATGACCACGTACATATGCCAATCCACCATGTTTCTTGAGCAGCTCGATCATGGCATGCCTCTTTGCACCCTCCGCATCAGCAAGTGGCTGTACAGTTTACACCGAGCAAAAGTCAGAATTATAAACAGCTATTCCAAATGCCACGACACTACTAGAAAGTTGACTGAAAACCCACATAATTTGCAAGCATGCAGCGCAAATAGAATTAATCAGAAGGGCAAACACCAAACCTCGATCTGTTGACCACGTCGTAGACCTTTTTTCCATCAAAACTTATCACCAAACCAAAACAGTAATGGAATGTTGGAATGGATTAAATGAAAGTCGGAGCACTGTATATCGAAGTGATAAATAACAAACAGGGCTGCATTCAACACCGAGTTCATAGCAGGAACACGCATTTGACAACCAAGCATAACGCAAGCCCAGTCAATTCGCATCAAAAGCCACAAATTCGTCAAACACGCAAGCTCAGAAGACCAAACAAAAGCGATGCCCAAATCCACGCTGACTCTGACAGGAGTCACGAACAATAGCCAATGGAATCAAAAGCCGCAGAGGGCAAACTATGGCGGTAGTTAAACATTCTCTCTCAGAAAACATCAAATCGTCGCAGAACAACCCAAATCCAATCACTAAATCCAGAAAGAGGTCAAACCGAATCCCCAAACCCGAATCATTTCGATACGAACCGAACAGAGCCCAAACCGTAGTACGCCCCCGAATCCATGCCAACACCGACACATTTACAGCACGCAACCCCAAACACGAACACACTGACGAGAGAGAGGATCGAATGAGCGCGAAGGATCGGTTCGGCGACCAGTCTCACCGTGTTCTGCCACCGATCCTGGGCGTTGACGTCGGCGCCGCTGGCGATGAGGCACTCGGCGACGTCCTGCCACCCGTGGAGCGCCGCGACGTGGAGCGGCGTGCGGCTGTCGTAGTCGCGGGCGCTGACGAGCGCGGCGTCCTCCTCGAGCAGCTTCCGCACGGCGTTCGCGTCGTTCTGGTGCGTGTGCCACAGGATCAGCGACGTCCGCGCCACGAGCCCCTTATCGTCGAACCGCCGGCGCGTCCCGCTGCTCCCCGAGGACCCCGCCCCTCCACCACCGTCTCCGCCGCTCCCGCTCCCGCTCCCGCTGCCCCCACCCCGGGAGTCCGGCGCTGCCGCTGCCGTCTCCTCCTCCGCCCCGCTCATCTCCCCGCCCGCAATCGCGCGCCCGAATCTGAGATCACGCGGGCTCCTCCTCCCTCTCCCCTCTCTCTCCTCTCTCCTCTCGCGACTTTGTGGAGTCCGACTATTTGGGGATTTTTATTCCGAAAGACCGCCTCGGCTTGGCGTGGCATGGGCAGACCGATCTTTTAAAAATCATTTAAAAGTTACGTAAAATTAGAAATTACATTATAATTTAATATATAAATTTATATAGCTGAAGTTACGAGAACTATGCGAATTTGTGTGCTAAAATATATTAGTTTATTTTTTATTTTTAGTTAAAAACAAAAACTAAATTATTTTTAAACCACCTCCAAAAATTGACAACTTGTTTGGTTGTTTGTTTTTTATGTTTGAAAACCAAATCAAAAATCAAATGGACTTAAAGTAGAAATTAAATATTTAGAAAATGCTGCGATTCGGTGCTTTCACGTCCTAGCCTCAGTGCAGGTGAACGATCGGATCCGATCTGGTCTGGAAAACGGTGTGAATCGGGCTCGCTTTAGCTAATCCCTGTCCCTGACAGCGGGGTTAACAATCTAATCCCATTTGCTTAGCAGCTTAACAGACGCCCACTTGTCTTGCCTGTTCATCGAACCAGGGGAACTTGCTAAACACACAGCGCAAAATAATAGAGACGTTGCCATTCCTAATGTGGCACCAAACAAGACATTAATTAAATCCGTACCTTAAACTTCAATGCTATATTTGAACCTTCATTATATGAAATCATATGTGCCGACGATTTTTTCCAAAAAATTCCGCATTACAAGTTCCGAAAGTATTTATTCCATCCGAAAAATACTTCATTATTATCGGTTTAAAATAAATTGTAGTGTAGAGAAATAGTTTATATGTCTCTTATTAATTCGGCTGGTTCTATTTTTTAGATAAAGCAATTTGAATAGTACCACTTATTTAATTAGAGCACATTAATTACACACGCATTAGTGAAAAAATAAGATAAAGATAACTTTTGCCATCAAATTTGAATACTATAAATAAAATATTCATAGGACATAAAAAATGCTTATGTTATATTGTTGTTTAGATTTGGAATACTTTGTTTGTTTATACCTATCATGTCTTCTAAGAAGCATCCACCTCACCAATTGCAAAGTGCTCTTCGCTTTTGCGTTATGTGGCAACTGTTTTTTTGGCCGCAACTTTGCAGCTGTACCATTTCGTTGTCTTCATTTGCGTGGAATAAAGCTACGTGCTTTTCTCTTTTTTTTAGAGAGCATGATACGATACGAGCATATGCATGTCCCACTCAATAATGCTATGATATGATATGATATTCCGTGGGACAGTGAGTGAGATAGGCTATCAGTTTTTTTCCAATAAGCGAAGGCAAATGCTACGGTACTCTCCATGTCGGCAACGACGGTAAGCAGAGCTTCTGAGCATGTCGGCTGTCGGTTGTAACCGTTGTACCAAACCCATAATATATCCTACACGCGGTGATGACACGGATCGTTTCAGTTCATTTGGGTTGATATATAAGTTGAACTGATCTATTTTTCTATCAATTTAAATTTTTTGGTTGAATCGATATAGTATTAGAGCTAGGGTTTTCATAGTTTACCTATATTTCATGATTGACCGCAATTAAATAAAAATTTAAGAATATTTTTATTTCATGTTTAAGGCTTAGAGCTTGTTTCAGCTTCTGGCAGCTGCAGCTACTTCTAGAATTCGATGTTAAAACAAATGGTCTAGATTCTGAACCAAGATCACGAGAATCAATAGCTGCAGAATCTAGAAATAAACTAGAATCTAGAAAATGATGACATCAGCTTCTCTAAATTCTCATCAGCTAGATACTTAGATTATCTAGCTACTGGGACCAGCTAGCTATTAAGAATATCTAGCTATCAAAAACTGAAACAAATAGATACTTAGTCTCTCGTAGAGAAAGTGTTATTTTTTTTTCATATTTGTAGGTTGAACTGTCGACTGTCGAATCTCAATAATTTAGACTTGGACAATGACAACTTTTGTTTTATTCTAAACTTCTAACGCGATTTCATTGACATTTTTTCTCTAGTTTAGCTGGGAAATTAGCAGGGTTAAGTGTAATGCAAGTGAGAAGTGTAATCGGTAGTCTGGATTACGACCTACTACTTGGCGCCGTGGCGTCCCGATGTTTACAAGATAGTCCATGGACTTTTATCGGACTTGTCGCGTTACTGACAAGATAGAGATAATCATTTGAGGGTGACGCAAATTAACAAGCTGATTATTATGACTAGATATTTGCTGACCGGAGCAAGTAAGACTAGTTTAAGTTACAGTAATTAGTGTTTGCTTAAGCTAATGTTTGGTACAATATATTGAGACCATATCATTCAGTCAGCAGTTTGATTAGAAGTCAACAATGTATGTGATAATCAATTAGAAGAATATTTCTTCGATATATTGAGTAGAATATTCAGAAAAAGTGCTTAATGTGTTTAGTTTTTCATTTATACATATTTAATTATTTTTCTTGAATTATTTATCCAGTTTATGATCTCACTATACTATTGTATTTATTACAATTTAATATACAAAATAAGATCTCATATTATTTTATTATATATATATATATATATATCAATTGAACTCACTAAATTTAGGTTTATCACATCTAAGTTATATTCATCTAACTAAATAAAAACTATCTTATCATATCCACCCAACCAAATACATAATATAAATTATTCAATCTCTAATATTATATCATAACCCTCAAATCAAACACTAACTAAAATTTGGACCTCATTCGTGGGTTCTCAGATAGACCACGTGGGCCTATTTTGGCCCATCAGATATTGGCCGCTTGTTAGCGATCCAACTTGGCCCAACAAAATCTGGACCGCTGCCCATGGTTGCGGCCAATTTCATTCTACTCCCTCGGTCATTTTTTCTAATTTTAACTATTTTTATATATAAATATATAAAAACATTGTATATACTCAATATATTACATGTTAATATATATATTTTTTAAATTAATCTAAATTTATATAAGTTTAACTTAAAAATCAAATAAAACATAATATAAAAAAGGAATATTGTATTCGGCTCTCAGACATGAGCCGTTGGCGAATTGGGCCCACAGATTAATATCGCGGCCGATTTCTGAAATGCCGCGAAGCCCAATAGAGTTGGCCAATATACTACCTCTCTGACTAGTGGGTCCCATTCGTCAGTGAAATCACTGCAACGGCTTCCCCGACACGCGCCGCCGCCGCCACCGCATACTCGCCATCGTCGGCGCCGCTCTCCGGTAACTCGCGGCGACGCCGATTGTACGGCTCCATTACTCTGAATGCAGGCTGGGCAGTCTCCTTTCGGCTTGAAACCGCTGGTCTTCCGCCATGGACGACGCGGAGAAGCTTGAGGCTGTGATGGGCTTAGCTGTTTGGAATGGACAGAATGACAGATTCATCGAAAGAGTTGACCAAAAAGTGAAATCACGTGGATTCCACTGTAAATAGTCGCAAGATCCAATCTGACATATACACAAACACGACGAATTTACGCGGGAACAAAAACATGCCAAGGCGAGCACTCGATCTCTAGTACGAAATTTACATCGACCCAACAAGTGTTCGGATTGGTCAGAGGAGGAAGAAGAAGAGCGGCGACGCCAGCAGCAGCAGGCAGAGCGCCCGGCGAGCGCCGGAGAGGACGCTGTCGGCGCCGTCGAGAGGGCTCAGGTTGCTATTCGGGCTGCCCCCGAATGTCGACGACCCGTTGTACCCCGGCGTGAACGGGCCGACGGCGGCAGGCGCGTTCGCCCCCGGCGTGGTGCTCGATCCCGTCGTGGAGCTGCATTGCGTTACAACTTACATGTCAGCAACCCAGCATTCGCTGATGAACTTCTTCAGAGAATATTGCACGAGACAAGATGCTCACCTTGCTGAGAAGACGCACTGCCCTGAACCTGAAACGACGAAAGAATTAGAGCTTGAGTTCTTTTTTTTACCATAATTCAGAAAACTTTCTGAACATTGCCAGTTCTTCAGTACTATAAATTCAGAGTACAGACTGCATAAGGGCCAAAAGACAACCAATTCATATGAAAATGAACTGGACCTCTCACCTTTCCTGCAACCAACTAGAATCTGTTTCTAAGGAATTTCAAAATTCTAATTTTTCTATTATTTTCTATTTCTGAAATTAATGATAGTTTTCTTTGACGATATAAAAATCACAGCTTTTGAGTGTAGAAACAGACAGGTGCATGGCAGCTGCTTACTGGGATCGGTGGTGGTGGTGGCGGCGGTGCCGTTGAAGCTGCAGGTGGCGCCGGAGTTGGCGTTCCGGTGGAAGTAGTCGTTGTAGGCGTAGGACGCCAGCGCCGGCAGGTTGTTCTGCTTGTAGCACGGCCCTCCCGGCTGGATCGCCGTGCAGTCGGCGTGGCCTTGGCCGCACGCCCAGTTCAGCCCCGCCTGCAGCGCCGTCGGGTCGGCGTTCGGCAGCGCCACGCAGAACGTCCCGCCGGCCAGCGACCGCCTCTTGCCTTCGCCGACGCTGAGCTCCTCGGACTCTGACGCCGGAGTGCTCTCTGAAACGGCCGCCTCGGTGTGGATGCTGGCTTCAAGAAGGTTTCCTGTAAATTCACCATACAAATTCTGAAAACTTTGACAAGAAATGAGCTTATCACTCACACAAAAACGTCAAAAAGAAATGGTTTTGCTCTGGTACACAGTCATCTGAAAGTTAACCCATGTTCAGATTCAGAAACGGCAGTGAAACATCTCAATCTCTCATGCTGAATTGTTTCAGATATTCTTCAGGTTGAGTTAAAGGTAAATTCAGACAAGTGCAGTAAGTAGTAGCCAGTTCACTCTGCACTGGAGAGAGATATGAAAAGGATGGCAAGCAATTCCAAGCTAAGCAAGCTTCCTATGAACAGTTTGGATATTTTGCAGCTTAAAGTCATCCACAAACAGATGATCCACCTCATGGCAATGCATTTCAAGGTGACGTTAGGAATCTCAATAAATGAGAAAAAGAAAGCAAGAAAGAAGCTTGAAAGCTACACTACACTACACACACACCCGATGCGTTTGAGAGGAGAAAGACGAGCAGAAGAATGCTGCATCCTTTAAATCTTTTGTCCAACATTGTGCTACTCCAAGAGCCCTCCACGAGTACCTGAAACGACAACAAGGTTAGTACAAAGTACAAATTCAGAATACCAAGGTAGCACTGCACCCAAAATTCAGAGATGTACATGTTCTCTGAAGAATTCATGCATGATTCTGTCGGCGAGAGACCTTATATCACTATTCATATTGTTTAATTCTAGTTCTAATAATCCTGACAGATTTTGCAAACAAACTGAAAATTTTAGGTGCACAAGGGGAATGGCTTATGTCCACTGAACTGAATACTGTATAAACAGCCCATGGAAACCTAAGCTGTGAGTTGTTGGTAAAACTGAAACATCTAGCTACATGGAACATCCAAAGACACTACTTTATGTATGAAGAGAAACGTATGGAACATGCACCGGTCACTAATTCTTGCAATAGGGCTAAAGATAATTGCCACAATTCAAGTCCCCAGAAATATAAAATTTCAGCTTGCGTATAAGCTATCTTTCAATCCACTGGAAATCAAAAGGTAAATTCCTTTGAAGAATAGACCAAAGTTGGCACACAGCTAATATACAAATCTCCAGTTAGGGACTGAAATCTGACTAAAGAAAGTGGGAAGCTAAAGATCATGTTCTGACAAGCCTAAACTGAAAGGAGTAGGTTATGCTGTCGAAACACCACCTGCACATATTTTCAGGGAGGGCAGTAGTCATCAAAGGGTATCAGAAGAACAAAACCAAGAATTCTAGATGAGATGAGAGCTGATCAAGAAAGGCGCCAGCAGTACGCTCATGATATCAAGAACGGAGAAACCAACCTAACTCAAAGAAAAAGAGCGATGACTGAAAAGGAAAAACAGACCAAATTCAGTAAGATCAAGAAAATAGAAGGAAAAGGAGCATCAGAATTGCTGAGAGAACATGACCTTTTAGACTTAGAACAAGATATCGAGAACAATCATACCTTGACCACCAAGCCTCTGATTTGCTCCAACTGCCAAGAACAATCGCATTCACTGGTCTTGCTTTCTTGTGTACAGAAGCTTGAGCTTCTGATGTCTGAACCTTCAGTTTGCAGGATGCGAGCAGAGATGCTACTAACAGATGAGAAGAAAACAAGTATGCCCTGCTACTGCCAAGAGATTATGTGGGGGAGGGAGAGAGAGAGGTCAGACGAGATAGTGTAATGGTTCAGAGGGAGGCAGAGAAGTCGGTAGACAAAAAATCAACAGATTTTCGTATCTGTTGTGTTTATGGTGTGTGTGATTGATTGATTGTCGCTATACGCTGGTGTTTTTTTTATCAAGCGCACGATGGTATACACAAACCGCGTGCTGCGAAATACTATTGAAAATCCTGTATTTTTATTAAAAAATACCAGGACTGAATTTGAATTATTTTATATTTTATGGAGTGAGGTTTAGGGTCCGTTTGGTTCGATGGAAATCCACGGATGGGATAAGACCATCAAATCCAGTTAGCTGTTTGGTTGGAGGCCGAAGGTGGATGAGATGGCTACTGAGAGGAATATTCCTTCAATATGCTGAATGAAGGGATTCATGAAATTTTTCTGGACGAGTTCATCTAGTATTGGATGAGATGATGTGTCATCTCTTGATTGGTTATGATGCATTTAAATTTTCTTTTATAAATATTTAAATGATATTTTCTCCCAAATAATTTATTCAATTTATGATCTAATTACATCATTGTATTCATTATAATTTAATCTATAAAACAAGATCTCATATGATTATATTTTTGTTAAAAAATATATTTGACAAATGAGCCTCACTAAATTTAGGTTTATCTCATCTAAGTTATATATACCTAACCAAACAAAAAATTATCTTATCCCATCCATGCAACCAAACACCTGATATGTATTATCTCATCCAGAAATCCATAGATGAGATCATCCCATCCATCCTCGCCAACAAACCAAACGGACTCTTAGTGTGCCAAATAGACAGAAAGGGTGGGGATGACTGACCGGCGATCGCTGTTTTATATAGAGACAGAGTTAGCGAAAAATAGAGAGAGATATTGGTTAAATTTTATAAATTGATTTACAACATGAAGATACATATGTTTGACTTAGAAGTATATATCATCAATTTAAAATACTGAACACTAGAAACCCTTATAACAACATTGCTCTGCCCCTATTTTCGGGTACTACTTTTGATCAATGATCAGTGATCACCCAAGGGTGGATGATGTGCATACTAATAAGCCTTTTGATCATGCACTAATGATCAATCGGCCTGGCTTTATCTCACTTTGCCCGGTCGCCCATCTTAGCTTTGAAGAACAAACAACGACCATGTTCATATGAAATTCCGAAAAGGTACAAGAACATTTTGCAACAAAGAATCATAAACACCTGTAAACAAAGAAGGTCAAGAGCGCAAGTTTTGTAAAGTTCCAACCGCTCTGCCTGAATCAATAACGCACACGCTCGCGTAAAGATCATGCATGCTCCCTCCATCTTTTCATTTACTTTGCATGCATGCCCTTTTTCTCCTCTGAAAAAAATCTTGATGTTGCACATTCACTTCTGAATCCTGATTTACCAAATGATAGCGAGTTCAGCTACTATGTCCCTCTTGATGCCTCTTGCATCTTATCTTTTGCTCCATACTTCCATAGTTCCATACGCCTAGCTATGGAGTATTGTATTAAAGTGTACACACGGGCGGCGAAAAATATATCACACTGATCTAGCTATTCTTAACCAATTAATTTTTTTAAAGATTTTCATATCCATTTGATAAAAATTCAATAAAAATAAGAAGCTCAAGCCTCACCATCTCATCCTTACCTTCGCCGGAAACAATTCCTTTGACGTTGACATCACCATTGTCACTAGCTCCCAATACTATCAAGTCAACATGTCACTCCAAGAGAGCAAGAGAGCCCTTTTTTTTTAATCTCTAAATCTTATATAGGGAATGTTTTAAATAGAATTAATCCCTAAAAAAAGAGAAAATTCTATATTTGCTACTGAAAGTTCACCCGGTTCCATATTTGCTACTGACTGTCTTACTGACATGTGGGTTTCGGGACCACATTGGCGAGTTGAGGGCATGGTAGCTGACGGCATTGGCGACGACGAGCTCTCCATTGATGAAGTGTTAAGGCTAAGGCTGAGAAAATCCTCCAGATCTAGAAGAGAAAAGGTGTGGGTACTAAGAAACAAGAGAGAGGGTGTTCGAACAGGTTCTTACCAGCAAGGATGCTGTGGAAGTAGCAGTGCGTCGGCGCTGCTCATAGGTGGAGATCGGCGCTGCTGAAAGTGCATCTTGGTGCATCTAGACTCCTAATTAATTTTAGTATATTAATAACAATTACGATCAAAAGCTACTAATCGCATTAATGAGTTATATGCAGAGAAGTCACGAAAAACGGTGTTACAATTGAAACAATTTTAGAGAAAAGCTCCGATTAGTCCAAAATAGGCTCAAATGTGCAAAATGTTGAATTACTTTTGAAATTGAGTCTAGGACCGCCGTTCTATAAAGAGGGATACGTTGAAAGTTGTTCCGAAGCTTTGTGCTCAAAGAAAAATCCTTTTGAAAGCTTTTTGAATTGGTTCAAACTAATTTTTGAATTTTTCAGTTGGCTCGAAACTTCCGGTTAAGGCCGGAACTTCTGAAATGAACCTTCTGTATTGAATTTTTATTTGGCCCGGAACTTCCGGTTAAGGCCGGAACTTCCGAAATGAACCTTCTGTATCGGATTTTTATTTGGCCCGGAACTTACGGTTAACCCCGGAACTTCCGGTTAACCCCGGAACTTCTGAAATGAACCTTCTGTATTGAGTTTATTTTTGGCCCGAAACTTCCGGCTGAAGCCCGAAACTCCCGAAATTGTTGTTCTGTTTGAATTTGTTTTTCATCCCGGAACTTCCGGCTAGTACCGGAACTTCCGGATAAACAGTCGCAAAATGTATTCAAAAGGCCATTTTCTGTGTGCGGGGTATAAATACCCCCTTACCCCATTTCAAACAGCTCTCTCTCACCTGAAGAACTCTAAGAACCCTAGAGCTAAAACCCTAAACTATCTCTCTCTCAAAGCTAGATCTAGAGCAAATCTTTGAGATTTGGTTTGAAAGTGCAAAATAAATCTTCTAGCAAACTCCTTGCTTCATCTTTTGAGAAGATTTTGGGTGGTTGAGTTCGTTGATTTTTTTGATAAATTTTAAGCACAAAGATTTGGGCCTACAAGCCTTTCAACGAATTTGTTACTTTTGGAGGTGCTACCTCCTAGACGGCTAGGCGTCAAATTCATGGGCACCCAAGGAGATTGTGGTGTACCCGGAGAAGTTTGTACAAGCTCTACATTGGCTTCGATAAGGTAACTAGTGGAAATCTAAACTTAACTTCGGTTAAGACTTGGTGAGGAAAAGGGTTGAAAGAGACCTGGCCTTTTAGGGGCCCTCAACGGAGACGTAGGACCGATGGATCCAAACTCCAAAAAACATCACTCGTGTTCATTGTGTTCTTCGTGTTCTTGCTAGCTTATATCTTCATATTGCTCGATCTACTTGCTAGTTAAGTTATAGAATATATTCCTGTGTAAAAGTTATAGCTAACAACATTGCTCATACTCGTATTCATTTACTTTGTCAGCTAGATTAAATTTAATATCTGTTCGCTTTCTGGTCTGTCCAGAACTTCCGGTTACAGTCGGAAGTTCCGGTCCCCAGAAGTTCCGAAAACCTCCGGCGACCAGGAACTTCTGGTCCTGGAATTTTTTGAACTGATCATTTTTCGCAAGAAATTTTTAGATTGCCTATTCACCCCCCTCTAGGCAACTTTCAGCTGTTCGGCGCAGGCGGCGGTGAGGAGACGAAGTCATGAAAGACGAGGTCAGAAGAGAATCGCTCCAGTGCCGTCCACGTCTTCGCCCCAACCACGCTCACTCAGATAGAAGAATATTGCTGGCGTGAGGAAAAAGAAGGCGCCAAAACAGAAAAGATTACAACGTGCCAAGGAAAATAGGACATGGCAAATTAATCCTACTTTTGAGAGTGATTACAGGTGATTTAGGGGATGGATTAGGAAAGAAAACCATTTAGGATTGCTGTTGAAAGTTAATTTTTGTCTAAATTACCTAAATTTAAATTTAGGAGGTTGAAAGGAGCTTTCTTAGAGATGCTTGATGTCACATCTCCGCCTAAGTGTACATGGGGAGGAAAGATAGTGACATAGGTGGTTGGTACTACCACATCAAACATGAACCGAGTCCCAATCAAGTGCGGTTCCCATGTGGTCAATCGTGGATAACACAATGGGTTCAGAGTTCAGACTTCAGACCATTCTAGGGCTTTCTCTCCTCTCATCTAGAGTGTGCTTGACGTACTAATTAAGGATGCTAATACGGAAGATTCCTTTTGCATTTTCTAATTAAGAGTAGCTGTAATCTCTCGGAGGAATCATAACAAGCATGGAAATAGCTGTTCTGATGACGATGTTCTCAGAGAGAATGTAACATACAGTATTTGCATAGCCACACAAAATAAGAAATCAATCAATGCAATAAGAAATATTATCATCATGCGCATGAAACAAGGAAGAGGTTAGGTAGATAAGCGTCGGCCCTTGAGGAGGGATGGAACGCATGCGTACACATCTTCTCTTTTACGACCATACAAATACTTTTTAATTTGGTATTATCGGTAGTATGATTTTTAAGTAAACTTATCTAACTTTAATAAAAATGAAATAAAAATATATAAGTATGTAAAATACTAAATACATACACTATTAAAATAATATAGTTTATGGTATATTTAATGAAACTAATATGACATCGTAGTTAATGATATATTTTTTAATAAAATTGATCAAAATTAAAAAAGTTCGACTTATAAAAATGATAAACGACTTATAACACGATAAAGTAAAAATAAAATACCAGCGTTAAAAATAGTATAATGGGCCCAAACAAGCGTGGCCACTTATGTTGGCCCAAATCCAGTTTCGGCCTAACTATAATGGGCCGGACGTCAGTCTAATCCCATTCCAACCGAACTATAATCGTCCGTATTTTGTGCCAAATCCTGTTCCAGCCCAGTTATAATGGGCCCTATCTCGGCCGAAATCCAATTCTGGCCCAACCGCAATGGGCATATTGTTGACCCAAATCCTCAGTCTACATGACCACATCCCGTTCCTCCGAGATTTTTTTTATAAATAATATTTTTTCTTTGAAATCGCAAGCGGGCCCGCGTGACACGGCACGCGAGGAGACAGGGTGGGTGCACGGCTGGTGTGGCGTGACGTGCGAAGTGGCAGGTGGGCGGATGGGCGTGCGGCTGTTGACTGTTCAACTGTTGATGGAAGCTGAGACGTCGATCGATGGAAGCCGAGACGTCGATAGATGCCTCTATTAACATTCTAAGTGTCAATATATGTATGTTTTTGATTTTTAGAACGCGCTATTTAGAATTGAAATTTCGGTGAAGAAATATTTTTTTAAAAAAAATTCTTCCTCTGAACTAAATGGTCCGTATGTTGGCCCAAATCCGGTTTGGGCCCAGTTATAATAGGCCCATCTTGATCCAAATCAAATTCCGGCCCAACTGTAATGGGCCTTACATCCGCCCCAATCCCTTTCCGGTCCAACCAGGCCGTCGCCCTCCGACGGCGGACGCGGCCATATTGGCGTGGAAAACATCCGCCGTCTCCCATCAAAAGCGCCCGCGCGGCCGACGTGAACAAAACCAACCACGCGGACGGATCGTCGTGTGACTCGTGTGCAAGTTGCAAACCAAGCCAACGACGCGTGCGTACGTGCGCCCGCGATCTAGCAAGCAGATCCAGCGACACACGCGTGCTTTCCATGTAAATGCAACAATATATTACTGCCACATGCGTCGTTAACTCCGTGTAAATGCCGTCGCATGGGCATGGCAAGTTGGAGGGAGACATCGAATAGTTTGCACTTGTCTAGCTAGCTGAGCTGCAAGATGTTAGGCCGGCCGGCCGGCCGGCCAGCCTGCCCCAGCCAACCAAAAGCTCGCGATCCATTTCAGTTTGCCAAGAGCCCCCGGTCTAGTGACACCACTATGCAGCTTTACACATGCATGCGACTTTTGTTTTTGACTTTGGAACCCTACGTCTCTCCGAACTAAACTAGCTAGTAGAAGTACGTAGTAATTAACAAGAGACAGCTCAGAGTGAGTTCAGATCATAGTCGTCGCCGGAATCCAGGTTTCCAGAAGTCGCAGGTCTCCTCCCCACGAACGTCGCAGACTTCGTTTGAGAATTGAGAGAGACCATGCACACTGCTTTACTTTAGCCTTTAGATTAGATTTATATTTCTTCAATTCATCCCTTCAATGGTCAACTCTTTAATTACCATTACCAACTCCCTTAATCAATTATAACCTCCCCCTTAGTTAGGCCATCAGGTAAAACCTTTTTCACGGAGGAATTGACCATCTACACGTAGGCGCCGCAGACCCAGGAACTCATAATCTATTTCTCAATACATATCTACACGATTCATTGCTCCAAATTTACCAAGTCATGCTCAGTTCTATAGGCAAAGCATTTGCCGCGCTGGATATAGTTTGACTTTTGTACGTTGACCAATATTTTAGTAAGCACTCCATCACTCCTCCTCTACGACTCTATGTCGTAGCTAAATGTGTCAACGTTGCTACTAGGTATCATATTGCGTCCGTGTACGTTAATTAATCTATGTCTAGAAATACGATATGTATACGACTCCCGGTCATTTTCATACGAAATCAGCCGTTGTATATATGCACGTACACATCGTCACGATTAATTAGGCGGCCATCGGCGTCTGCTGCAACCTGGAAGACGCGTGTTGACTTCGTATAATTTGGGTAGATCAAGCTAAGTTTGGTCTGATTCGAATCGTTTAGTTGGGGCATTAACATCGCATCCCCTGATGCGTGATAGATGACATATACCTTTATCAGCTAGCTAGCAAGCACAGTTGAATTGGGTCATATGGTTGCTTTTTCATGCGAATTTCTTGTGGCCGGCGCTCGATCGACCAAGCTTGATGAAACCGATCTCCATTTTCTAAAATGCCGGCCTGATTAATGGAACGCCGTAGTTTCATGTCACACGACAGGCATGTTTGGAGAGCTAGACGGTCCAGATGCTGAATTTTGATTGTGAAACTTAGGGTCCGTTGGTTTCAGTTTCTGACAGCCGCAACTATTTCTAGAATCTGAAGTTGAAACAATCGGTCGAATTAGTAGTTGCAGAATCTAAAAATGATCTAGAATCCAGAAGTATGAAAACACTAGTTTCTTTAGATTCTTATCAACTAGATACTTAGACTATCCAGCTATTAAGACTAAACCAGCTAGCTGCTAAGAATCTCCTACTGCTAGAAGCTTAAACAAATAGGTCGTCAGGCCCTCAATATCCACATAATCTAAGAAATACTACATTCTCTAAATTCTTATCTTATCAGCTAGATATTTAACAAATGCTTCTCAAAATCTAAAGCTCCACAAATAGGTCTTATAGATAGTGAGAATTAAGATAAGCTAGTGCTTTTTAATTTCTAAATTTTAGTTTATTTTTAGATTTTGTAGTATTGAGTTTTACGATTTGAAGTTAGAATTGAAAACTTCTGATTCTAATAGCAGCTTTAGAAGCTTCCCGGTAGGGCCCTACGTAAGGGCAAGGCGTATGCTTCGAGATGGAGCTAGCTGTCTGTCGGTGAAGCCGACGTCTGCTAGCTTCTGGCTTCTGCGGTTGAATTAGTCATCAGCTTTTAGTTTAAGCGTGATGATGTGTATGCATCCACTGGATGCCATCCAGTGATTTTTTCCCTCGTTGATATGGGACTGGACAGAATTGGTCCAGAAGCGCTCAACGTCGTCGTCGCGGCTATCTGCATGCTCTGCTGATTATTTGGTTAATTCGTTGTTTCAAAAGAGTATTTGCTCAAACAATTCGTTGTTTCAAAAGATTATTTGCTCAAATTATTCGTTGTTTCAAAAGATTGTTTGCTCAAATAATTCGTTGTTTCAAAAGATTAATTATTTGGTCAATTTGTTGTTTCGAAAGATTATTTGGTTAATTATTCGTTGGGCCTTGGCTGACATTTGACTACTTGAGAGTTGAGACAAATCACCGCTTCTTCTGTAATACAAAAATATTCTTTATATGTACATATATACTGCATTTAAAATATGACTTTAACTATTATTTCGTCTGATGATCCTCTGTATAAGTCATTTTAACTTTTCTAATTTTTTCTCAAATATAAGTTGTTTTGGAACTTATACAAATTTTATATTTTTTTTCTTTTTCCTTATAAAATAAATGGTGTCTCTCTCATAAGTAAATATTTCATATTTTCTAAATTATAATAAATAAGGGATAACCAATTAATAATGTTTACACTGTCAGATATTTTTGAAACCTAAGAAACCTTATAATATATTATAAAGTACCCTTCAAGACAAATTAATTTACACATATCTGAATTAATGTATCAAATCTAAATATTCTAAAGGCTAGCTGAACCTAAAGCTTCCAAATTTTGACAAGAGGTGTGTATGTCAAAAAGAGAAGTGGTTGTGATTGAAAGGAGTGTGTTATTGAAAATTAATCTGAGCTTTTGTCGTCTAGCTATATATAACCTAATTAAGTTTCTACATTAATTCTAAAGCAAATATGAAATCAAACTCAGATGGCGTGTAATACAGTGTGCATGATTTGTATGGAGTATCTCAGTACAAGACCACCGTTACCTGATCAAGGATGATCAAATCAAGCATATTACACATTTTCTCCAAAATAATACTGCATGGATCATATAAAACTGCTCATGTCAGCAGTCACCGAAGGATCAGAGAGTACAATGTGATTAGTTTAGGGCTAAACAATGGCTTAGTTAATGCAGCAAACAGCTGGACTTGTTGCTAGCCAAGCTGGAGTCAATCATACGGATGCATGCAATTGCTTTCGCTAGCTTCAATTCATCAGTGTGGTGATTAATCATATCCAATAAACAGGTCATGCAAAGGCACCCATGCATTTGACTCCTCAATCCAATCAGCATCTCTTCTTACCTACTCATATGGGATTTCTTAATTTGTGTTTCTTTTTGTGCCAAGTCAAAGGTTAGAGGTGAGCTTTTAACCTAACAATGTATGGTGGCATAAATAATATATTTTTCTTGGTGATGATATATGCATGGATCAGCATCAACATCTTGGAACAGTACGTGGATATATTGGTGATGCTGTAGCTGCATATGCATGCCTTCCAATGCAAGCTGTCATGAGGAGAGGTGATAGCTATATATGGCTTGGTTGATCTGGGCCTGTACAATGCAAAACAATTTAGAAAAAATCATGATTTAGATTTCTCTCTTTTCAAAAGCTAGCTTGAGAAAGTTTGTTTTTGTCTGGTTGCAGGCTAGATTTCGTTCACGTGGAACTAAAGAGAACCCAAATGCTTTCAACATGTTTCTGAATTTTAAAGTTTGGTTTTAGGTTTAACTTATAAGGATGCCACATCTGAATATGATGAAGATTGCAGACAGTATTTGCCATGCAGAACCTAAACTAAGCAGCATTGCAGCCTAGCTCATCTCATGAAGACTTGCCATTTCAGCATGCAGTTGAGGCAGCTGAAAAGATCAATGGAGTAAAGAATATCACTGCAGCAACCTTCATCAATGGTGCCATTACATTGGCTGGATTTCCATGGCTGTCACACACTAACATAATCTGGTACTCCCAAACACATGCAGCCAAGCATGATTCATTTGGGTTGGCCTGTGATTAAAGCCTGTCAGAATTTGCAGCTATCCAGCTGCAGCTGCAGCTGCCCACAAGGCGCCACACGTCCTGTCTGTGCATGCTGCCTGTAGCTGTACGTACGGTGGTACATGCAAGTACTGCCCGCTGTACGGTCCCCTCCTGCGGCTTGACTTTGCATTTTTCAGATCCAAGAACCACTGAACCAGCTCAGATCTCTGAATCTCTGATGCTTTCTCTTTCTCTGATCGATCGTGTGCCTGCATTGGGATTGCATGATCTCTCTGCAGGCAGGCTGCAGCTACTGCCTTTTGACCACCGCACGCGCTGCTCCGGTTTCTCAACTCTTATTACCTTGCATCCACACGACCACACGTCGAATGCTTTGGCTGTCTGCTAGTCGTCCGGCGCCGAAAGCCAAAACAAATTTAAACTAAGATTTTATGAAACGATGTTTCAGTTTTGTTTGTCTGAAATAAGCTAAGAAGATGAGGATGCCAGTGTTAAGGAGGTAGCACACGGCTATAATTTTCATAAAAAGCAAAAGCTCTAGAATTGGAACAGACTTTTTCGAAAGAAACGCGAAGCAAAGAGATCGAGAGCTCAAACATACTGCCCCTGTCTGACAAATACTTTTTTAAAACATTTTTTTACATAGATTAGTTATGTATAGAAATAACTTAGCTCTTCTAGTTGATCCGTTAGGTTTAATTTGATTGGATGTATCACTTAGTTAGCTATATCCTATTAATTATGCATATATTAACAAAAAATAAGTTAAAGTTAATTTCATATAGAATTTTTAAATACTAAAAATAAAATTTTCGTTGGATGGTGAAAGTATATATGGGGTGTGGCCCATGAAAACTAAAAAGGAGCATGAATGAATCCATAAAGTCCTGTCCACTGAAGATCCCGGGATCACGGTGGAAGAAACCCGGGTTCGTCGGCGCTGCTAGGGCCAGGAGCACACATCCCGGATCTTCTGCTCCGGGGGTGGCGTAAAACTTTAATCGGTGGACCACACGGACGGACACACGTACGAACGACAACATAAAACCTGGACCAAAATTATTCGACTCTGATCGCCTCATCCATTTACGACACGGTCCATCACGAACAGATTAATCATCAATGCCACGCTACAAAGTCGCACGGATTACATGTACAGCTATTCCGTATTTATGACACATTATATATGACTATACTGGATGCCAGCTCTAAATTAGTTAACTATTTTGCTCAACGGCAAATTTGGAGAGATTTTAAAAAAAATGTACTGATACCAATAAATTTTATAATTTTCGTGTGGAGAGAAACCTAATTGATAGTTAAATTAGCACAGCGTTGTAACGAGCTAGCTTAATAATTGCTTGCTAATCCATTTAGTATAGTATCAGTGTCACAGTACGTATGGTACACGAACACGACTACACGATGCTTCTATTGACATCTCGCTATCCCTCGTCTCTCATGATCAGAAAGCGAGAGAGGAATAATCAGTGTATTCATCTGTGAGGAATAATCGGTGTATACATCTGTGCGTATTAATGGGTTTAATTATGCATCTATCGCTATCGAGCTAATCATACAATCCATCTGATTATTTATACATGTCGTTTTAGAACTGTACATAGAAATTTAAAAATCAACTTAAATAACATTGTTGTTTCTTATTTATTCCGCTTTTAAAAGGGTGAGTTATTTATTCGTGAGAAATGTATCATTTATTTAATAGAAATAAACATTAAAAAATAAAAATGGCTAAATTCTAAAACAACTTATTTTTTAAGAGAATTGATAAGCCTAAAATAATTTATATAAGTAATCGGATGTAGTAATCCATATTAATTGTTCTTCGCCCCTTGTTTTTCCGTAGTGCTCGCTACACCAACTGATACTATGTGCTCTAATATCTTCTCATTTTTCTATTTTTTTCGTTCTTTAAACAAAGAAAACTCATAAGAATTTCATAGAGTAAAATAATTCATTAGTTTGTGTAGATATGCAAACGAAAAAAAACGGGTACAAAGCTGTAGGTGCAAGTATATGGATAGCAGAAAATAAGCCGGCTTAATTTGGTTTCATTCACGCATGTATGAATGTCATTCACGGAAAGAGTATAAACTGATTCTCTAATTATTACATATTATTATAATTTTCATAAATTAAAATGACTACAAATGAAGATTTCATAGGAACGCCGAACGCCAAAGCGGTTCCCAGCATTTCGGAGCACCTGAGTGAGAGATATTAGGTGACATAAAATTAGATGACATTTGATCTTTTTAATGTAATATAGAATAATATTATGTTATATTAATTGTAAAATTGTTTGGCACACATCTATAATATATAATACCAATATACAAGATTGTAATAGATCTTGCATCAGTCAAAACACAATAAAATAGAGCCAAAGCTTCATATATATATATATATATATATATATATATATATATATATATATATATTACATGATGATAATTTGAGAGGATCTATTTTAAATCGAAGAAATTAAATATATTTTTTTAGGAATCCATAAAATTGTATTCTTCATCTCTGTTATTATCACCGGTGCCGATGCTTAGGGCTACGAAAAGAGAGAATGAGGAGAAGCCAAGACAAAAATGGGAGATAAGAGATGAGATTTAGTGACTTACTACGTATGTTCTTAACTGTCTCTTGTCTTGTCTTGCTAGGCTAATAGACATAATATAGTTAGTTTAACCTTATGTATGTATATGTATGTATGTATGCATGCATGCATGTATATATATATGTATGTATGTATGCATGCATGGTTTCATTGGTTTGAAGTAGATACGATTGTCTCTCTAGTCTTGGCCTGGAAACAGCTGGACACCCAGCAGATATATACATGCATGATAAATACTAATCGTCGTTTTTTAAAAAAAAACGATATGAAGCTGCTAGTGCTAGGAAGCTTCCTTGAGAGCTTCTGATCGAAAAAAATAAATATTTTGTGCAGAACCGTGCGATCCAGTTGCATCTGTACAGTTGTACCGTTGTACGATGGATTGATGGATCGATCAGGCTCATCCCCAGGCCGCATGATCCGTGCGCTGCTCTAAACAATTTAATCCCAACTAATCTTCATATAAACGATCAATAAGCCTGATTAATTAGGCCGCATTAATTATGTATTGGCGTCTAATAATGCTGCTGCCTGCTGTGCATGAACATTTGCGTGCATGCATCCACACATACATGCTTCACAATGCAGCAGCAACAGATCAAATGCATATACTTAAAAAATAAAAAAATTGGACGCATAATATTTCCGGACTGTCTTTAATGTAAAACTTTAGCCATTAATTTTTATTTCACAGTATACTAGCAACACGTACAAAATTAATATCACATGTTTAACATAAAAATATGGTCAGATCCAGAGCAGAACAACAATGACTTCTTAATGACTTCTCAGTTGATTTTAATATTATTTTTTAATTTAGTGTTAATAACAATAGTCTGACATTGCTTGTAATCTCAATGTCTCACTTAAATAATAAGTTTGTATCGACATGAGTTACTTAAAAGCTTAGATCTTTACCTGATGTAATATATATATATATATATTCTCAGTTTAATTATTAATAAAAAAGCTGATAAACATTGAACTTTTAAAATATAGACATGCCTTATATTTAGAAGAAGGCCACACAAGCCCGGTTTTGTTTGAAAGCCATGTATCAGGGATGCGATACGAGGACTTCTCAAGAGGTCACCACCCTAATACTACGCTCGTCCAAACACGCTTAATTTTGGAGTTATGATGGAATCCAATTCTAAGGTGCTCACGTCCCTTTCACAATGCCTTGTATTTTTTGACAGATTAAATATCAGTTACTTAGCCTGTAGCTTACGTACATACGTGTCTCATCAGGCAACCATCAAGTACTCATCACTACTGCTGCTTGCATTGTGCATATATGCATCTGAGATAATTATAATTATATATCAATTTACCATACATGTATCCATATGCTAATGGAATCTTAAATCTAATTAAACTATCTCAGTTTGTTGGATCGAATCGATTCGACCTGTTCGTCGCGACGGGTTTAGCTCGGCCCCATGCAAGCATCGTGGTCTCTGAATCTGGGGGTCTCCATGGGTCGTTGAGCCAGCATCATTGTTCCATGGCTGGGTGACATGTTAGCACTGCACAGCCAATGCATGTATTTCTATGTCAGAATGAATGCATCTTCTCCATGCTTTGGGCAGTTATAATGCTCCAATTAAAATGGTTTTACAATATTAAATAGTATGTCACATAATATAAAAGATTATGTTTAAATACATTAAATAAGAAAAAAAGGAAACAAGGTGTTACATGAGACTTAATCTCTACATAATATCAAAAGCATGTGAGAGATGAGCGATATTAATTAGTAAATAATGTATGTATTGAGATGGTTAGGTCTATAACTAAAAATGTTTTTAGGTGACATAAAAGATATAAAATATACATGGTGTCTACAGTTGGTACGTACTGCGCTTATGATCCTCATCCTCTATAATTTCGTCTAGTCAGCGCCTGATGATACGTTACTTAATTAGTTCAGGTACGTAGCTAATAATTACATTATATTGGCGACATATACTCGTACATTTGCACGTACAAGTGTAGAACTAGTTCTCGATCTGCTTAAT
Organism: Zizania latifolia; assembly: GCA_000418225.1. Taxonomy (NCBI): domain Eukaryota; kingdom Viridiplantae; phylum Streptophyta; class Magnoliopsida; order Poales; family Poaceae; genus Zizania; species Zizania latifolia. Next base: position 38,210 of record KE371887.1, read on the forward strand.
TAATTTATATACAATCAATCAATCAATGCGTTTTTAGATGAATTAATGTTTGTGGTTAGAGTGCGCGACTGATCTGAACATGACAGTACTGCATGCACGAGCGGCGTGAATGCGATCGATGATCGGATCAATCATCAGCTGAATTGATCGATCTCTATCAACTAATTAATTAAGAGTGTTGAACTCGGGCATGTATATATAGTGGCATCACATGTACATGCATCTAGCTAGCCTGTGCCAGTCAAATCATCGAGATCATATATTCATGAGCCATATATATGCATTCAATTGGCGGCATCCAAGATTAGTTTTGGTGTAATTGGCTAGCTAGGCTGGCCGGTTACATCACTGGCACGTACGTACATCCTGCTCGATCGCTTGATCAGAATTTTGCCTAAACTATCATAGAGATTCATATATAAAATTGTCTTAGTTTTCGACTATATATCTAATCGATCAGATGTTTTCTATTAACCGCCAAATGACGTCCATCCAAGCATGCACGCATGTAGTAATTATTTGGCTCATGCGTACGTAGATGGACGAGTGGATCATTTATACGTGCGACTATTTCTGGTGCATGACAGATCAGATCACACGGTTCAAACCCATAACAATTCAAGATTAATTGAACAGTGCAAAGCCCTGATAAATATATACGCTGCAAGCAGAATAATATATATGTTCTCGAGAATTATATATATATATGTGTGTGTGTGTGTGTGTGTGTGAAATTAAAACCTAGATATAATTGTACACGCGGGTTCGCCGCTCGCCACCAATTCCGGCCGGCGACAGGCCAACGCCCAGCAGGGCGCCGATGCAGTAGTGGTAGAGCGCTGGCGCCGCCAATGCAAGTACGTGCTACCGATTCGTCTCGAGGTATTTGGCCGGCGGCGGTGGTCGTCGCCGCCGCCGTCGCATGCAGCTAGCTCGATCGATCGGCGCGGCCGCAGACGGCGCGCCGACGTGCACGGACAAAGCAAAGCATGGCTTAGCGGCCGGTGACGACACATTCAATCGATGGGCAAACTAAAGTCAAATTCAGGCAGATGCATGGAACCGACCGATCGATCGATCGATACGGAAGGGAAGCCAGCAGTAGGCATCAGAACGGGTGACGTCGTACGGGCCATGGCCAGCAGCCAGACTGTCCATCGATCGATCCGGCATGGCCGAATCTGCAGATATCCATCCATGATCCATGAGCTAGCCCAACACAGCGCACACACATGCGTCATGGATGCGTGCGTGCATGCGCTTGCTTGGTTGACTATGAGGTCCCCGGCCTGCTGCGCGTTGAGACGGTCACCTAATGCTTGCGGTGAAGGAGACCGCGTGTACGTACTAGCCATACATGTTAATGAAATCATGCTAATCAAAAATTGACAGTTAATAATAACCAATCTGCAGATTATCGTACGTCCAGCCACTGTCATCGGTTCTAGTTGGATTACTGCCATCCGGCCGACGCTGGTAATCTGCAGTCGGAGGTTTAATTGGTTAATCTGATACCTACCTTTCGATCAAAAAAACATATTTATATAATTTTGAGACAGACAAAAAACAAATTTTGAGACACAAAAACACATTTAAATAATTGTGTAGTTAGACATAGACATGGTCTCTAGCATTTAATTTTGAGAGCTATCATAATTTCTACTTAAAACATCAGGCGGTAACCTGTGTATTGGTATGGTCGATCTATTTATATTATATAGTCAGTAAAGTTATATTATCGATCAATGATTTTTTAAATTTGAAATTAATAAATACAAAGTTATATTTGGTTTGAAGTAACGGTTTAATTTTTAGTTCCTTCACGATTTAATAAATTTGAAATTAGAGTAAACAAACAAGATTTTCTCTCTTTTGCCACTTAGTCATGTGGTATAATTATTTCCAAGGCAGATCTACCCATACACATCTAATCTAATATTTAAGAAAATATTAATGTTCAAACTTTTAAAAGTTCGACCTTTTTTAAGACTACTAATGTTTAGCCTGGAATATATAAAAACATATTTAAAAGATATTAATATCAAGAGTTTTTGAAGTCTAGCCTGATCGAACCACGTTCAAAACGACGTGTACTCGTCGTGATGGAGAGGAAACCGAGTGACACTACACGCCGCACCACGCTGAGTTGCATGCTCATCCTCCACCGGCAAAAGTCCACACCGGCTGTGGCTGGTGAGCACACGCTCAGCACCGGCACCGGCGAGCGACATCCCCCGTTACACGTGTAGAGCTGGATGTCATCGATGATGATTTCGCATATACGGAGCAGTACTACGCTTTTCCGCATCCGAGGCGCCGGCGGGCCAAGCCGGCGACCCCCACCCTCCGCCTATATATGGCTGTCGCCTCCCCGCTGCCAACTCGGGTCGTTAGCTCAGAGTCAGAGGCCAAGAACACGAGGCCCGGGTCGTACTCTGCCTATACGATACTATCATACTACTCGCTTGCTAGCTTAGGTTGCAACTGGTGGCTGAGGCTTGAGATCGAGGAGAGGCAACAGGGGTGAGTGGCCAATTGTTGTTCTTGTGTGTTTGTGATTTGATTCCTTGTTCTTGGTTGCTGTGATCAAAAGATGATCTTTTTGGCTGTGTGTTGGTTAATGTCTGTAATCTCTTGTGGGTTTTCATGGATGTTTCTGTGACTCCTGTCATTCTGCAGTGAAATTTCCCTTTTGTGCGCTGCTTCGAGCTGTGCTTTCTCTGTCGTGTCGTCGTGTTGGTTGGTTCCACCTTAGATTTCCGGGAAAGTTTGCGTCTTTGCCAAAAAGGCGAGTGTGGCTGACAGATGTTGTGTATTGCTCGGCAGATGGGCGCGTTGTTCTCGTGTCCTGTGGAAGATGACGACGCGGTGGAAGCCGGGCTCGCCGCGGAGGCGCCGGGCTCCGGCAATGCGGCGGAGCCGACGGTCCTGAAGGCGTCGCTGGGCTCCGGCAAGCTGCGGATCGAGGGGTCGCTGAGCTTCAAGAGGGAGCAGCAGAACCCGAGCTCGCTGCAGGTCGAGACCAAGATCTCAATCACGTCGCCGCTCGCCGCGCTGGCGCCGATGGCGCCGATGGCGATGCCGAGAGAGCTCATCCGGACGAGGTTCGCCGACACGGCTGCGACGGCGGCGCCGGCTTCCCCGGAGAGCCCCAAGCACGAGGCGGCGGCGGTGACGCTGCAGAAGGTGTACAAGAGCTTCCGCACCCGCCGCCGCCTCGCCGACTGCGCCGTCCTCGTGGAGCAGAGCTGGTACGCCCGTGACGGCCGCCGGCCGAGCCAAATCTCGCCGCCGCATCGCGCAACGCCGCTTGCTAATCCCGCGCGGCGAAACATGAATTCGCAGGTGGAAGCTGCTGGATTTCGCGCTGCTCAAGAGGAGCTCCGTGTCCTTCTTTGACATCGAGAAGCAAGAATCCGCGGTGTCCAAGTGGGCAAGGGCAAGAACACGAGCTGCCAAGGCAAGCATTTTCACACCAGAAATTCTTTATTGCATCTGGTCAATGCCCAGCGACCTCTTAAATTCCATTTAATTTGAGGTCAACTAACTGGGCCTAATAACAAGAGGTGTTTGTGAATTCCACCCAATTCAGGTTGGATAGGGGTTGTCCAAGGATGAGAAAGCTCAGAAACTAGCACTGCAGCACTGGCTTGAAGCTGTAAGCTTTTTTTTTTTAACAAAATTTACGATTCATTCTACTGGTAGTAGAATATATCATAACCATTAACTTTTAATTTATGAATGGTTTAGATTAATTTTTACTATTACTCAAATAAGAGTAGTAAATTTACATAGGACAAAATTGACCATTTTTTTTTAAAAAAAATGGGGTGTGTATAGACTATCAATATAGCTAGCTAGCATGTAGTTACGGTAATAAATAAACCCATCAACTTAACCGTAGAAGAAGTGATTGTGGGCGACAGGATGCTGCATGGGATGAAAAAACAGTAAGGGTGATGAATATACCTATATTATAATCAATTAAAAGTACCAAACTACTATTTAAAATCGACGGTTATGATTAATCTACTACCGGTAGAATGCACCGTAACGGTTCTCTTTTTAAAAGATACGGTAAAATTGTGAGTTGACATCTCTTTGATGTTACGAGAATCATGTGCTAATGATGCTTAAATTCTGATGAACAGATTGACCCGCGGCACCGGTATGGACATAATCTTCACTATTACTATGACTCCTGGCTGCAATGCGAAAGCAAGGAGCCTTTCTTCTACTGGTGAGTTTCTGAGTAACTAATCATGAATGTATCAGTCAACGAAATCTGACGTTACAATTACCTTGTTTGATCTCCAGGCTTGATGTTGGAGAAGGCAAGGAGATCAATCTTGAAGACCGATGCCCGCGATCAAAGCTTCTGATCCAGTGCATCAAGTATCTTGGTCCAGTAAGTGTTTTGCACTTTTCCAAGCAATCTGCAGGGTAGGGTTTATACAAGCTGCAAGTCCATAGATCATTAATATTCAGAACTAATGAAGTAAACTGCATTTGTGCAGCAAGAAAGAGAAGAATATGAGGTTGTGATGGAGGATGGCAAGTTCATGTACAAGAACAACCGGCAAATCCTTGACACATCCGCCGGGCCAGGAGATGAAAAATGGATCTTTGTTCTGAGCACATCCAAGAATCTGTATGTTGGGCAGGTAAACATGCAGATATCCCTCATGCTACCAACAAACCGCAGTAGGCTTCTGTGCACTGGTTTATAAATTATAATGTAACATTGTCCATGAATCTCTTCTGCAGAAGAAGAAGGGCACATTTCAGCATTCAAGCTTTCTCGCCGGAGGGGCAACATCTGCAGCTGGTCGACTAGTTGTCGAAGATGGAATTCTGAAGGTTCTTGATTATGTCTGAAACTTCTACTAGTATCTTGGAACTTTTTTGTATCATCTGTTATAAATTTGTCAAACAACATGCTGATGCAATCGTGTGGTTTGTAATGGCAGGCTATTTGGCCTCACAGCGGGCACTACCGCCCGACAGAGGAGAACTTCCAGGAATTCCAGAGCTTCCTGAAAGACAACAATGTCGATCTGACTGATGTCAAGGTGAGCATCCATGCTATTATCACTGACATAAAAATGAGATGCCAACCAAGTGCTTCTTTTTTTCTCGAAGAAGCGGCAGGAGAACTGCCGAATTCAATTGATTAAAAGGTTAGAATGCACATAGAGGAAGAAAAAAAAGAGGGGAGAGAGGAAAACGAAAAAAAAGGGGGAGATTAGCTAAACGGTGCTAGGCAAGATGCTCCTACCTTGACTTATGCCCGTGCTTCATCTTTGATTTTCTGGAGGATCTTGCTTGGGCTCGAGTCAACGTGCCGAAAAATTCTAGCGTTTTGTTCTCAGGTCACAAGGACCATTAGGGAAGGTGTTTTCTTCAGTTGGTCTGGGCTTAAGATGATTTTTTCCAAACATGATTTGATAGAAGCGTTAGATGGTGCATTAGATGGTGCAGAGACGAGGTTAGGAAGATGTAACCTAAGCAATCTACGATGCTGATCAGATCTTTCTAAGAATCTGCATTTGCCGAAGATATGATCACCAAGTGCTTCAAGATTGCATTGTTAACCCATTCCATTCTGCTGCAGATGAATCCAACTGAGGAGGATGAGTTCTGGAGCAAGCTGAGGACCATCCCTTCTGACCGATGCACCGATGCCGACAATACTGAAGGGATGATCTCCTCTGAAACCACAGGTGAAAACGTCTCACAGCAAGAAGAAGCAACCAGCAGTCATGTGTCCATTGCAACGCTGCCAATGGCAGCTTCTTCGGAAGGCGCCGAGACGTCGACTGCCGGCGGCAACTGGTTGACTGGAGAAGAAGGTGGTCGTCGGCAGGAAGAGGGCGATGAGCCATCGTCGTCACCATCCGTGGCGAGAGAGAAGATCGTCGAGAGGATCAACTCCAAGAAGGAGGCCAAGTCGTATCAGCTCGGGAAGCAGCTGTCCTTCAAGTGGACCACCGGCGCCGGGCCCCGGATAGTGTGCGTCAGGGACTACCCGTCGGAGCTGCAGCTACGGGCGCTGGAGCAGGTGCACCTGTCGCCGCCGAGCGGCGGCAGCAGGGCGTCGTCGTCACGGTTCGTCTCGCCGCAGAGGGCCAGCAGCCCGATGGCCAGAGGGTGCGAGCCGCTGACGCCAAGAGAGGCATTCTGCACACATCTCCGGCAGGGAGTACTCATCAGGTGACTGATCGTCGCCGGAAGATGAACGGAAAGTTCACATCTTTTTCACTTGAACAGTTGATAGTGCAATTGTGCATACAAAAGAGAGTAAAAATTCAGTGCATCTGATAGGTCTGTTCGATTACATGTGCCGCTACAAAATTCTGTGAATTGAAGTGTTTGATCACCTACTCAATTTAGTTGATTTACATGCATCGCTACAAAATTTGCATCATTTCATTTCTGTGACCAGTAACGCAGTAGAATCAGTTTAGACGAGGTCGTCACTGGCAAACACCAAAACTGATGATCCTATAGATTGAAAGTTGGGTACCACAAACGTCGATCGTGAGCCATCTGCATGGAATTTCATTCATCGTGTTTGCGCTTTCTTGCTAGGGTTCTTTTCTTCTGTTCTTTTCTGGCTTGCACCTTATCTTCATGGCCCTCATCCGCCATCCTCATATTCGCAAGGCGCTTCGCTTTGAATGCCTGTAACATTTGGACAGTTCAGTATAGCTCAAGTAGTCATAGAAAAAGATACTAGGACAGGTCAGGCAATAGTAATCTAGATGCACAACTAAAATCAAGACAAGGTTTCCAGTCAGCTAATGCACCAAGAGGGAATTAGTAAGCCACACCTTTGTAGCATCTTTATTGACATCTTTCATCTCGCACTCATATGCGCCTAATTGCTTCCCAACAACATCTTCTATCTCGTGTAAGAGCCGTATGTCCCTCTGCAAAGACATCCACATCATATATGCAAGTTTCATTAGAACTGGAATTACTATAAATACAGTAACAAAAACTGATCACCGTTTTGTGGGATATTATAACATACTACTACAATATAACTTTTGGAATTGATCATGTCTAATATATGTGGATCAGTATATCATAGCCAGCTGGTAGCTAAATTTCATACACTCAGAATACGATTTCTCAATCATAGTTGTGCATGTTTCCAGTTAGTATCATTTCTCCTGTTGAAAATATTTTCAACCAAAAACTTAGTAGTTTCAGGTTTTCAGTTATTATGGAAGCCTCCTGGCCCTTATATTTTATCAATACATATTAAATTGCAATCACCTGGATATGTTGTACATCAATATTGACATGAGGAAAAGACTGATAAGCTATAGCTCTATTTGAGAAAAAAGAGGGAAACATGATGATTGCACCAGAAAAGAACATTATCTAAACTCAAGCATCCAGATCCAGCATACCTGGGCCACAACAAAACTTATAGAGAGCCCTCCCCTAGTAGCTCTTGCAGTTCGTCCAACCCTATGGATATAATCGCGCGGGTCCCTACAATAAGTAATCTCACCATCAGGAATTATCATTCACCAAAATACATCAGAACGCATGCTTAGTATTGCATGCAAAACTAATCTAAGCACCTTGGAATGTCATAATTGATAACTAGATCAACTGTTTGGATATCCAACCCACGGCTCGCTACATCCGTAGCAAGCAGGACCGGGACCTTATTGGATTTGAAGTTATGCAATGCAGCCAGTCTCCGTGATTGGGGCTTGTGAGAATGCAAAGAGACCGCAGGACGACCAAGCTCTTCCAACAGAAAATCCAAATATTGACATGTCCTGTACAAGAATAGATGAAACTTTAGCAACATAACAAGAGAGCATTGAACTTCAAATGCACCACAAATGATTTTTGCATAAGGTGTGCACAACGTGGAAGCAAATGCTACAAAAAAAACTTGCTGAGGTACATGAAACAAATAGGAAATGACATTTAAAGAACTTGGTACCAATATAAGAAAAGTTTTAAACAAGAGATGTGTTCAAGAAAGAACATGAGGTTTTCTGACCCCCACACAACTTGGTAACAATGTAACCATGACTAGACAGTTACTACCTCTGTTCTCAAAGACTCAAATAGATAACATTTTGGACATCAACATAGTATCCAATGCACATGTATATACGCTACCTTTTCTATTTATATATTTATAAAAATTCTTTAAAATATAACTATATGAAAGTATTTTTATTGACAAATCAACCGATATCATTTTCACATATCAAATCCTAATATTTTTTTAATCTATTAATGATTTAAAATTTCGAGATTTGACTGCAGACATCCAGACGTCAATCCTTTTGAGAACAGAAGTACTGTGTAGTGGAGCTCATACCTGCAGGTTGAGGCAAACACGATCACCGATCGTATATTGTCTTCCTTCATTTTTGACAGAAGATACAAAAGATACAGTTCTTTAGCATCAGGAGGTACATGAATATACCGCTGCTTTAAGGTATCAACTGTCTTGAACCCTTCATAAGCCTCGAAAAAGTATGATTTGTTGCCAGAAAGTTCAAGCAAAGATCGCAGATTATCTGAAATTGTTGCTGAAAACAAAAAAGTCTGGCGATTCTTCGGTAAAGAACCAAATATCACCCGCAGATCCTCCTCGAAATTAACATCTAAAACTCTATCTGCCTCGTCCAACACAAGAAACTGTGACAGAAAATACAGTACACATTAGTTATCTGGAGTATTTATCTGAAACTAGCAGCAGTGAGGCTGTGAGTAGTGGAAAACACAACAGCTTAGTACTCTGAAACTAGAAGATCAAAATTTTCATGTAAAATATTGCTAGTGCACATTGGAGGATGCAGCAGCTCGAAGAAGTAGTCAAATCTTCGAGGATTACACCTAAAGGAAACAAATTTGGTGCCAACCTTGGTGCGAGCAAAGACTTTGGCGAGGTCAGGATCGTTGGCGATGAGCGTGGCGATGCGGCCGGGGGTGGCGACAACAACATGGGGGCGGCGCGCGAGGCCCTTGGCCTGCCCAAGCGAGTCGAACCCACCAATCGCCACCATGCACCTGAGCCCTAGTGGCGCGCCGAGCGCGCGGAACTGCTCGGCGAGCTGGGCCGCCAGCTCGCGCGTGGGCGCGAGGGCGAGGGCAGCGACGCCAAAGGGGTCCTCGCCGAGGCGGTGCAGGATGGGCAGCGCGAACGCGGCCGTCTTGCCGCTCCCCGTCTCCGCGATGCCCAGCACGTCCCTTCCCTCGAGCGCGCGTGGGATGCACTGCCGCTGCACGGCCGTGGGGCGCCGCATGCCGAGGGAGTGGCAGGTGTCAACCAGCCACTGCGACAGGCCGAGCTCCGCGAAGGTGGAGGGCACCACGGCGGAGGCGGATGCGTCGACATCACCAGCGTGTTCCGAGTCTCCCTTCTCGGCCACAGCGGTAAGGGCCAGGTCGGAGTCGCAGTCGTCGGGCTCGACGGCGGAAGAAAGGCTAGGGCTTGGGAGTTCCGGCTCGGTTTCGACTTGGGGCTCGGCCTCACGCTTGTTATTCCTCTTAGACTTAGGCTTGGAGAAGAGGAGGAAGGGGCGGGGTTCGCCGTCGACCTCCATGGCTCGCGGGCTTCGTGGCGGCGGGCGGCGGAAGGGTTTCGGAGACGAGAGGTAAGCGAAGCGCGCAGGGTAAGAAGAGCCAAGAGGGGCCGGCCGCCAGGTTGGTTTGATCCTGGCCTTTAATTTCAAATCTGACGCTGTACAGGAACACACAGCCTTGGGTGCTCTGTTTGCTATCCAAATTTTCAGATTTTTTCAACTCATGTACCTAGTTTTAAAAAACTTTTTTCAAGAATTTTGTAAGTTGTAACGGATGTGCCATTGCACAAGAATACACGATACATTGACTGCATGGACTCGGACATGCCTATGATAGTTGGGGCTTAAGTCTTTGGCTTAGCTTATTATTTTCATTGAATTTTCATAAAGTTGATATGAAAATATTCAAAAAAATTGATTGATTAGTTGAGTATAGTTAGTTTAATCTTAAACATGAAAAATATTCAAAGCTTAAGAACCAGCATCGCTCATTACACGGCAGGAAGCAGAAGCAATGGTTCATACATCTCTGAAATGACAGTTGACAGAAATTACACAATGCCAGCATATGGAGATGAAATTGGTAACGAAATTTTTTTGATGTTACTGTCACATAGTTGAGATGATTCAGGCATAAATGTTCACAAAATTCAACTGTATATAAGCTAAATTAGTCTTGAACCTGACAAATGTAGTTAAACATCCAATGTAAACTATGTTACTGAAGACGCCGTCCAACGATTCCACGTCTTCACATTTTGTCTGAATTTCCAACTCTGCTTTCAGTCATCTACCGTGCCATTGATACTGCTAACTTCCAGGCATTCTGGTGCTATTTACTGGCATTTGGCACTAACAAAATCTTGGTGGTATGGATGAATTTCTCCCCTTTTGCTTAGGCAAATGTTAAGAGATTACTCCAACATCATCAAGTCTATGAACAGCAAGGTGTGACGCCGCTTGTAGTTGCAAATTGCAATGCAGCTTTTTAAAAGAGGTGTTAACACACTGAAAATGACAACTGAACCAACTGCTAATGTTCTGTAAGTGCGAGTTGCTGACAGGCCATGAGAGTCCTGTCACATCTAGGATGATTTTCTCTTTTTTCAAAGATGAACTTCTTGCTGTTGTGAAAGCTGAACCACAGATATTTCTAGACAGTGCTATCACCCAAAGCAAGAATTCAATCTGAAATAGGAACCAACCTACACAGGGAAGTAGTAATGTTATCCAGCATCAGTTAAGTCCGTTTGGATTTGCTATGACATGTCTACTGTTCTGACTGTTGTGTGAATTTAGCATTGGTAAATGGTAATTCTAACACTGTCAAGATAGAAGACTGCTAGGATGTCACAGACTCCATCAAGTAACAAAACAAAAATATCCACTGAAAGCACAGTCCCCACGAGTTAAGCAGCATTATTTGACACCTGATAGTCGCAATGTCTTTGCTTTGTTCTACAGTAATGCTAAGTTTACTTACAATTGCATTTCTCATTTGGAGATATTTGGCATGAGTAAGACATGTGTAATAACAGATAAGCAACAAAACTGAAGTCCCCAGCCAACTCCAAGGGGATAACCATTAACCTGATAAGGGTGGCAAAGATGCTGCAAAGGGGCCAGTAACAAGTTACAAGAGACTTTTGGGGGTTTCAGCACAGGATGGGTAATACATAAATTACACAAAAAGAACGGAGGGCGTGTAATTCAGACCAACATGCAATCAGTTGAACATGGTATGACAGGAAAAACATTACGATCGAATGCCTAATGGCAAACCCAGGATGAAGTTCCTCTGAATTCCAATGTGTCTGCCTATGGAAGAGTATATGGACATCACTAATTATCGCAACATGATCTCATGTGTCACAAGTTGCATGTGTTGATTCCATCTTTGCAATCCCTCGTCAAGTTGTTGAAAGTTTCAACTTGTGCCTTTGCTCTATAGAATACCTCAGTGTCCACAATCACCCTCATGTATGCATCGAATGGCACTGGCTTCCCACCACTTAATGTTGTTGTTTCATTGTACCACTCACTTGTATTCGACCAAAGCTCCTTGTAATCATCAAGCAAGTGCACATGAAAGTGTGACCTGAGCTTATCAAAGTAGTTATAGAACGGCTCATTTGTCGCAATGTAGAGGTTTCTCATTGGCTTAAGAAGATTTGGCAACTTATCTGCAAGCGCATCAGGCGATGTGTCGGCATCCAACTTTGGATACATTTGCCTGTTTTGTGCCTTCCAGCCTCGGATTACATGCACACCATCATAGTCCCAGTCCATCCTACCAGCAATCTCAGTGACAATGTTCATCAGTCTCTTCGACTTCCAAATAGCATACCAAGGCCGCTGAATGACCTTGGCAGCTCGCCCCTCACACACCCTGTACCAGTAATTCTCAGGTTCTTGCCCATCAAACAGCCTCCAAATGATGTTGCTCTTCTCCCTCTTAAGTTGCATTGGAGTCACCTTGTATGTCGGCACCTTCCGCACGGTGATCCGTCCTGGACCCTTCTTCTTGTCCCAGCGCCGCCAATCCTTCAAGAAGTCCCCTTCCTCCACCACGGACATCGTCTCCTTCAAGTGTTCAAAATCAAAATAGTACCTAAAATCCTTCCCATCCTCATCCTTCCCATTGTCTGTGTGTGCCCCTGACAAACACATGTTCAGATCCATCACGAACGTCCGGTTCAAGAACTTGGCTTCACCAAGCCCACACAAGAAGCTCCATATGAACTGGTTCATGCTCTTGCAATGGTCGCCGCCTCTCATGTAGTACAAGTACCTTCCTTTCCTGAACTCTGCCTCTGAACCAACAATTGGGATTGTATCATTGATCTCTGCATCCACAGGTGGCGCTGCAACACGCGGGTTCTTGGAAGAACCCTTCGGACGAGGCGGGCGAGCCGCATTTGTCCCAGACCGGAACTTTCCGACACGATCAATGTTGAGAGTGCATCCATCGCCGGAGCTAATGGCGAACCGGCGGTAGTCCCTATACCGGCGCCACGACTTCTCCCTCCGGTTCCTGAACCGCCAGGCGACGTCACACTCCCCCTGTTTCGGCCCGGACACCGGCGTCTCGTAGCTCAGGAACACAATGGACTTGCGGAAGAACGCCTTGGCATTGAACGCCTTGACGGCGGCGAGGACGCGAGGGTCGGAGCAGTTGAGCGGCACGTCCGGGTCGCAGCTCCCAGCGGTGGTGTTAACCGCGCCGGCCGCGGCCAGCGCGGCCTGGTTCGGGTCCCGCGGAGCGGCGGAGGCCGGGGCGGAGGAGTTGAAGTCCTCGCCGGTGGGGAGCAGCGAGTCGTCGGGCACAAGGAACGTGGTGTTGGGGAGAACCCGGGAGAGAGAGGTCGTGATGGCGGCGGAGGACTGGAGCCAGGGGTCCGGCGGCTGGTAGGTGACGGCGACGACGGTGACGACGAGGACGGCGAGCACGAAGAGCGAGAAGCAGACGTTGCTGGCCGCCTTGATGAGCGACTGCGCGACGGGGACCTCTCCGACGGGAGATGGCCCAGAGGAGGAGCGGCGCCGGGGCTGATGGTGGTCGCCGTCGCTGCCGCCGGAGCCGCGGAAGAGGGGGGAGTCCTCGTCGTGGTCCTCCTGGTCGGACGACGACATAGCTACTAGGAGAGTGAGGCTCACTTGGATCTGGAAGTGGAGGCGAGATCGATTTCGGGGCGGTGGGTGAGACGCTCTGGTTGGCGTGGGGGAGAATGAAAGGGAGGTGGGGCGGGGGTGGGCGGCTGGTTGCCGTCTCGTTGTGTCGGCGCCCGGAGGCAGAAGGCTCGAGCTGTCTCGATGTGACAATGGTGTCAGCTGGGCCGAAGCCCATATCTTGATCCGTCGATGTGTCGGGAGACAAATCCAGCCCAGCTACTCTGAAGCTTGTTGGTGGCAGACTGACGGCGCGAGGAAGAGGAAGAGGAGATGGGCGGCGTGGAGCAGGAGCAGCTGCTGAGCATGGGCGTCCTCGTCGACATCGTCGACGAGGAGTGGATGCGCGACACCCTCCCCGCCGACGGTGCGCGGCCCTCCTCTCCTCCTCACCATCTTACTCCCCTTTCGCGTCGATGAGCTATTCGATTTGCCCGGAACGATCCCCCCATCCGGCCATCCCTGTGCTGGTTTTGCAGATGTCCCCGTGCCGCCGGCCATGGCTGTGAAGACGGAGGAAGCGGAGGATCCGGCACCCGCCAGTACGATCGCATTCTACTTTCACTTTGTTTTTCCTATCTGTCTTGCTCACATCTTCTTCAATTCATTCCGATCTGCGTGAGATTATAAGTGAACTCCGGATGCGGGTAATCAGCCACTCAACGATGTGTCAAAAGATCAAATTTTCCCTGAAAAAGTATTTGGCTTTAGACTTTAGGCTGTATGCTTAGCTTCCAAGCTGCAATGCTAGGTTTAACATTCCAAGCTAAACTTCATCAGTACTGGACCATATGTTCCCCCCACAAATCAAAATTTTTGCTCCTATGCCTGATAGTTTAGTGACATTATGCCTGATAGTTTAGTAACATTTGTTCTTTTGTCACACTTCGTGTGTATGATACTATGTTATACATCCATATAGGGCAAAAGAGTAAATCGTCACCAACTTATTTGTAGCATGAGAGCAAATCTCCTTAAAAAGAAAGGCATTGGACAATAGGGATACATCATGAGGTGATAGTTCACTGTAATATAGTTAGGGAAATGCTTCTGTTGGAGAGTGTCTCCTCAAATTAAAATTTCCATTTTGCTGTGCCGTGTGGCACTATTTTTTTCTGCTTCCTTGGTTGGGCCCTGGTAGGTTTCTGATAGCAAGATAATTCTTCTTATCTCCTTTGTCCGAATGCTGACTACTTGCTTTGTCTAGTTGCTCATGGTTAAACTAAGATTATAGAGCAAATGCTTTTGGACATCAAAGTTTATTCATTGTCTTGTGATAGATTCATCAAAATGAAATGCTTCACCCAAGACTGACTGAAGTTTGCCGTTTCTGTAATTTATCGTGATCCATGCAACATTTTTGGTTGGTCAAAAATGAAAATTCAACTTGTGTCCTTGCCAGTCAAGATTGTACTGCAATAGGTTTCTCATGTAAATTCAAACTGTGTTCCTTTTCCTTCATTTAATTTCTCTACTTGAAAAGCACCCTGAACTCAACTCTAGTTGACTAGTGCGATCTGATAATTTGCTTCAATTGTTAGTCATAAGTAATGCTGCACTACCTTCTGACTTCTGAGTGATACTAGTGTGAATGGCTTGTAGTTTCTGGACTCTGTTTCAATACAAAATTCTGTTTGCTGTTAGTATGGCCACAGGCTGGTATAGTATCCCAACTTTGCTGATATATGATCCTGTAATGCCTAGCAGATGAGGAAAGCCAGCCAGCACAAGGGGATGTGTGGCATGATTTTGCGTTGGAAAATCTCTGATCACATATTACCTGCAAGGCTTCTGTGCAAGGTAAGAAACCAAGAACACTACTTTCTTTACTACAACCTTAAACAGTACTCCCTCAGTCCCTTGAACACAAAAACATGCCTTTCTGGACATACTCTAGTGATTTCAAAACTTTGAGCACCATCTCTTTAACTATTTAGATTGGATACATGGGAATCATATGTGTAGATTTATTACAAAAAGTCAAAAAGTACTTGCATAGTATCATAATTTTATTGAGTTCTAAAATATATCAAAGAGATTAGTGGGCAATTTTGCATTTTAAAGACTGCTTATCCAAAGCAACATGTTCTTGTGACCAGAGGAGTACAGTACTACACTTATTCAGAATGCACTGTAAAAGACTGTAAGCATTAATCTTGTGCTTGTACTTTTACTGATAATTATTCTGTAATATATATCATATGCATCATAGATCTGAAATTGAATGATCTGAAAATGGAAATTCCATGCATAGCAGCATAGTATTATATTTTGCTCAACCAAAAAATATTACTGCTTGATTCAGATGGAAGTTCTGTTGTATATAATCAATCCATTAATGAACTCAAGAGTATGTCATAAAATAGAAATTCGTTCATGGTATCTTGTCTCATCTTGACCAGACCAAACAATCAAAGGTACATCTGTTTAAGTTCTCCTCAGGGCTGTATAATGTACCTAGGCCAAGAATATAAAGACTTCAAAGTAAAGAAAACTCGAGAATATTTCCTGAAAGAGAAATTCATTCATGATGTCTTACCTTGACCGAAGATACATCTGTTCCAGTATTATTCAAATCTTTATGTTAGGGCTTAGTCCAAGAATATGAAGAATCCAAAGTAAAGAATATACTCTGTTCTAGTGCAGCAACAAGAATGTTTTCTGCAAGTGCAGTGGAACAGGAAATCTGTTATCAATGTGGATTATCAAAATGTAAGCCAAGCTGAACATTACCACTGGTTTGCAGGATATGCATCTTAACAAAACGACTATGCATAATCTATTTGGATGCAGTAAAACAAGCCTATTAGGTCAGACTTTGAAGTAAATCATCATATGCTGAACTTTACAGAGGACATTCATCTAGTTCATTAATTGCCTATTCTGAAGTCTCAACATGACAACATGTGATTATGCAACATGAGAGTTGGTGTGCTAATGTGTCCGTGCCTAACCTGATATGAACTGCAGGTCTTCCAGAGACGAGAATACTGTGCTGGGAGTCCAGTTGCTACGTGGTCATTGTAGTTTCTGCGCCTCATAATCCTAACATTCATCTGAACTATATGATGGGGATGATGACAACTATTCAGTTGTGTGGAAGATATCAAATCTCAGCTGCTTTTGCTGTCACCATGCATTGCTGCTGCATAACAAGCATAAGAGTTTCTGCCTTTCTGGCAAGTGTGGAAACATACTTTTTTGCGCATTGATCCTTAACCAAGCACATGCAAGGAATGTTTTTGGTCGCAGTTGCGACGAAGTACTCCCTCTGTTCTAAAATGCAAGAACTCATAACATTTGAAATGTGTGCTAGAATATAAGCACATTTAAGGTACTGTTTATCTCATCAATTACCTTTCATTCAATTTTCTTTCTATCTTACTCCTGACCACCTTGTCTACAATCTATGTGGATCCTGTTCTGTGGGAAGCACATGCTGCAGTCCTTAATTTTGTACTCGCGTGTCACAAGAACTGCTGCTTCATTCATGCCTTGTGCTGTAACTTGTACGGCATGTGCATCTGTTCACTCCCTTTACAGGGAGGCACTAACCACTCACTCAAGCAGCATGCCTGTGATTTCATATTTCCATATGCTTCTTAATTGGTTTATCTTCCTCTCTATGGAGCAATTTGCGTCCTGTTAAAGGGCATATTAGGTTCATTCTTTAGCTATGAAGACTTTATTTTTAAGACACTTGATTAATTAGTGGTGAGAGTAAAGATTATAATGGCTTTTATTAATAAGAGAATAGTATTATAAAATGATAGGTAGAGAGTAGGTAACAGGTATTAAAGCAATAAAACTTCTTGATTTATGAACCGAAACTAGGTAAGTATGTTGAAATTAACTCTTTTTGGAACATAGTAATTAGTCTCGAAATATAACCAATCATGCATCTAGGCCAACCCCTTCCCAATCATTGGCCATGATTTCTCTTGGCCACTAGTGACCTTTCTTTCTTGTGCTTAACTAATGATGGCACATGCCAACTTAACCATAAAACCTACCATACACTTTCACCTTAATTATCACAGCTTAAATATTATTTCATGATATATTGTACCCTTTGTTGATTAGCAAGAATCTCCCTACAGTTTGTGTCACCTTTGTTTATGTATTAAGTACATGGTTGAGGCACATCTGGTGACGAGGCTAGGCTCTCGTTTGAGCTAAAGGGAATGCTTCCTTTGGCCTACGGCAACGACGAAAAGCTGACGAGTAGATGTAAACAATTTCTTGGGGTGATGATGCAATGATTGTATCAAATTATCAATCATCTTAAGAAAGAATATGCTTTAATTTACGGTGGAGATAGGACTGGGGCAGTTGAAGCTTAAGTCTCAGCTCTAGTGAATTTTTATCAAATTGTTATAAAAAAACTAAAAAAAATTGACTGGTTAGTTAAGAATAGTTAGCTAATCCAGGGTTACTAACTTAAGTCACAAACATTCTTAAGATCAGATTACATGCATTCGGTTCAGAACTTCTGATCATGTTCAGAACAAGAAGAAAAATGATGCCACTTGTGATCAGTCTGCTCTGGTCCCTATACATGCTTAACACATCAAGTATTAATTCATGAGTAGTTCTGTTAATCATAGCGAGATCGATCGATCGATGATATGATGGAGATAAAAATACCAACAGACTAGAAATAAACAACAGAGAGTTGGATCAACTTCGCATATATTTGTGTTCAGGGAGAGTGCACTGCAAGTTTGCATGCCTGCCTAGTTGTAAATTGCTGTGATATTATTGTTGAATCTGATTCTAATTAATCTTATCTCTAAAATATACTCTAACAATTATTGCCGAATAATTCCGGTGGTGGCAAGCATGTGTCAAAAGGAATTGAGCCGTTAGGAGCAGCTTGATTTCGTCTAAATTGATCCTTCACTGTTTAATTTAGTCTTCGCGGTGTCAATCCAGAATTCCAGATAAATCTTTATGCGGAGAACTTTGAAACATCTAAAAAATTTATTTATTACATCCATTATTATTGGATTACCTCCTAATTCACACATCATCATGTGAAGTAATGTCCAGCTGCACGGAATTAATTTCATATGCCTCCCAATTCGAAGCAACTTGCGTGCTAGCTCGCATGGCGCGCGCGCCGCAACAATTCGTCGCTTGCTTAGTTGCTTCTTCTTTTTTCGCGCCAACTCCGCTCCCGCCTATATAGACTCTGCCCCGCTAGCTAGCTAGCACGTCAGTGACGAGCTGCTGCTACTGTTAGGTTTAGGTAGTTGCTTGTGCTCTGCCAGCTAGCTTAGCTAGATAGCTAGCTCACATGGGTGTCGAGGTGCTCATGGCGAGGGACCAGCTGCGGCGGCCGAGGTGGCGGTACCAGCGGCTGCGGGGAGAGCTCGACGG